>JAVFBZ010022005.1:0-18878 GCA_032466195.1 Katharina tunicata
TGGATACAACGTTTGAAGCGTTTTAATCCAATGAGCTTCTCTCTCCAAGCGTTTCCGTTTGGTTTCCTCTTCAGAAGTGAAAACAGGAATTGTGTGTTTTTTTTCTTCTTTAGTTTATTGTTCCTTTATATCCTGTTTGCAAGAAAATAAACATGCTGCTCACTATTATATACTTTTACTGCAGTTTTTACTAAATAGTGTTGATGTAAAGCAATGCAACAAATACAATAATGGTAGTATTCATGTAAAAATCTTTTGTGATACAAAAAAATGTTACCAGTGTCTCTGGCGGTGATTTCCTTCACCCGTTGGGATTGCGCGTCGTCATTTTAACAGCCCAAAACTGCAATCAAACAAACGAACAAGACTTTCTTAGGAGTAAGTAGTTCTACCAATATAAAAACACAGGTGGCAGCTTTGAGCTAAGGGGTATCCTGAAGCCTATTTGCTGTGTCACAATGGTACGTCTTGCATCCGGTTCGTGTCCCGTTCCGTTCTGGTTTGTTACCAACTTACCGGTGATACAAGCCTGTAGAGTGGTTTCCTTCCGTTCTGAAATAGGCTCGTACCCTTTTCAAGATTGAGAAGAATGCGGTAGTAGGTTACTCTTTCCGCTAAAAAAAACAGTGTGCTATAAAATAAATAATATGTTATCATAAAATTTGACGTTTTTGTGTGTTTGTTACGTATGTGAGACATACACAATCGAGCAAAGTGAGGGAAAAATTATAAAGAAATCAGTTTTGATAAAATGAAGTTGGATCTTTCTCCACCTTATGGATGCCATAGATATACAAAGGTTCTGAAACTCCTGCTCTTGTTTTTCTTGTTTTCTTTCTCGTTCTTGTGAAATACTCCAAGTACATCTGACCTTTATTCACAGACCTTCATGAACAATTTGGTGCAACGTCATGCAGAACGCTTTTCTCATTTTAATCTGTATGCTTTGTCGATAACATATATCTCTTGTTCTGTTTTCACCAAGTGCCCTCATTATTAGTAGATGCCGTAATACATCCAGGAAACTTCTTGGAATTTAACTATTGCAGTTATTTTAACGAATTTGTACTTCCTGGAAATCTTTCAGCGGTTCTCTCATTCTGGAAACGCAGGGGATTCGATAGCTATCTGTGCCTTGGTGCTCTTTCGGGTCAGGGAAAACAATAAGTTGATATGTTGTAACGCGCTTTATGCCCTTGTTGATGTTGAAAAGAAGTAGTGATATTTTTTGGGGATATTGTCTTTTTTTCCATTTATTTTATTGTCTCGTAATAAATAAAAAAACGTAGGTGATTTCGATAGCTTCCTGGACCCTGGTAGTCTTTCGGCTCAGGGGTGACAATAATTCCCCCAATTTGTGGTGACATGTTTTATGCCCTTGTCCTTGTTTTTTTTAACCTTATGGTTGTTGTTGTTGTTATTAGTTACATCGGGAATGCATGGTTTCCTTCCACCAGTGGTTTTGTTTAACTGAAATAATATCTGGTGTAAAACCCCAATCAAACTCCGATTCGCACTTCTTATTTCTGAAAACTGTTCTGACTAAAGGACGGGAGTTCGTATAATCTGGAAATGTCTCATAACGAACGGAAGTTTGTTGAATCTGTCCTGAGACAACGTCTTTCAAGATATTACAACCATTTTGAAGATTTGTTTTCCATGAATAATCACTCTAGTGACTTAACATCTGGACTAATTTTCATTAAGCTTCATACACATGTCATGACTAGCGACTTTTTTACTTTTTTTTTCCTAAAAAAATTGTGCAAACACACCAGCGATTTTGTTCATGTGCCAGTTTTAATCAAACCTCCCACTCGTGTTTATTTCCAAAATGTCTTAAACAGGTTCGCATTTCAGGGTGGGCTCAAGGTCAAGGTCGTTATAGACCTTTTGAAAAACAAGTAGTTAGCGAGGATGTCCCTGTGTGGATTTTCATTTCATTTCACACACTTGTTTATTTCGAAGTGTGTTGACCAAGTTCGAAGTACATGGTTGCAGGGTCAAAGTCATTATAGGCCTTCTTAAAATAAGTTTACCACATGCAGTATATACAATTCTCATAAGATGATAGGTGACGGGATTCGTATCAACGATGTCAAAGATCAAGGACGTTTTCATGTTAATCTCTATAGAGATCGACGAGGGGGACGTGTTTTTTTCTCTCCCTCTGTCTCCCTCAAACGCCCAGAGAAAAACAACAGCTTTTCTAGTTTTATAATGAAGATTTTGCATTCTGGAAACTTCAAAGCAATGTTCTGAAGGACAACATATTCCTTAGTATTGCCAGGCGATGTACAAGCTCACTGTCGTGTCGGAATATACATGTCCCATCTAAACCGTGTAAAAGTAACCATAGGAAAAGATTTCCGTCTGACCGCCCTATAAATGGAACAATGCTCGCACATGCTAAATACTATAAACTAAAGTAAATACGTTAGAATGTAGGCCAATCGATCCAGCTGGAGTGACGTCTGTGCGAGACCTGTTTAACCCAGCCCAGAGATTCCAATAGACGAAGAATTATGGAACTAGGCAGGCCAGAAATAGAAAATCAATAGATGGACCAGATTCGGATCTTTAGTACACGACAATGTCTCTTAAGACATCCTAACCACTTTCACGCGATCTTCTCTGGGTGAACATTTATGCTACAGTACCAGAGAGACACGTTATGGGAGAGATACTTTCTTTAAAGTTATTTTTGGGAAGCATTTTGTATGATTGAAAAAAATTATAACAGCAAAGTTACATTTCTTATCTGCGAATAACTTACATCTGCATCTGTCCTACCTTCCTTTTATTTTCATTATCATGTCGATTTCTGACCCGATAAACATATACTAGTTCAGGAAAATGAATTAGGTGAGACTGATTTAGACCTTTATATAAGGCTTTACAATATGTTAGTTTCTAGATCTGGCTCTCGAAATAAGAAGAAATACAATATTGCAAAGCAATTTAAAAAAAAGGAAATTGGATGGATGCACACATGCTTTAGATAACTGTAAATCGACTTACCTGTTAGTACAGATGCACTTATATTTGTTTACACATGCAGACTAATTAATGATTTATATAATTATCCAGGCACCACTGTAGTGATTCTTAGTACGATAACGTGATTGATTCGTCCGCCGCGTGTGAGTGAAACATGATTGGTTAAGTTTCCCGCCACGTTTTTGTTTCTTTCACTCGTAACAATTCCCAAAAAATGTCATCTATACGGGCTTCAAGGGGATGAGGACTACAGTGTTTACAGTCTCGCACCTTTATAACGCTTCAGCAGTTTTTCACTGTCAAAAGCCGACACCTCGGTCATCTAAGAGAGGCGTAAGAAAGCAATTGAAATTTAATTTTTTTAACACCCTTCCTTTGATTTTGTATAGCCAAATATAGCAAATTAACTGCAGCAACCGACACATACAGGTCAAAATGGATCTGTGTCGTGACATTTGCCGAACTCTTTGTGATGTTCCATGAACGTGTACACCCTTCAGTTGTCGCCCAGGTACGTGGGAAACAGGTCAAGGTTATGGGAGGAAAGATCCGAGGTGGCTTTATAGAGATTGAGGGTGGTTGAACGAGGTCTTGTCTGGTTTTCCACCACACCTCAGGGTTTTAAATTGAAATTTGTGGATTTATTAAAATATTATAAGCTTTTCGTAAAACGTTAATCTTACATAAGATGTTTGAACAAAACATAATTCACTCATAAACTAAACTTTGTGCATTAAAGCCATATGAAATTCGCTGGGTTACCCCATGTTTGCTTCTGTGATTATTGTACACACGGCGGTAAAGAGGCTTCCGGCGAACAAAATGTAAGAATGTTTAGGCGTATTCATACACCTATCACATAATTTAGATTTAAATATAATTTCCTCTGAAATTGAACATTAATAGCGCTTTTTTTTTCATTGGGATAAAACACTCCATGGACAGATACTGTCAGCCAGTTTTACAGCGGTATTACAGGGCGTTGCGTTTGGTCCCACGTTTTATTCAACTTTTGTTGATGTCGAAACTCCTAGCGGCTTAAACTTTGTCTATTTGTTATCACTTGAAACTATGACAATCAGTATATCTTAGTAACATAGTATATTCTTTAACGCAAATCTTGGATTGGCTGTTTATTGTTCCAGTAGAGAACGTTTGAGTACACGTACCAATATTCTACGATGTAACGTGTATCGAACTGAAGTCAAAGTTGTTCAGCGTGGAACGAAGACTGACATTTTATCGTTTCTAACCCTCGGTGGTTTGCACAAAGTTTTCATCCACTACTCTTTCTCGAAAAGGCGAGGTTGTATTGTTTCGCCTGTTTTCCGGTCACTTTCCGGTAAATTCTTATCTACACAAAATAAATAAACACCATGACGGTAACTGTGACCGGTGCCTAGTCACTTACACAATTTAACATTTCCTGTTAAAGTGCTCCCGTTATAATGTTTTTGTTTAATATTATTGGCGTGTGCCATCCCTCCCGTTATAATGTGTCCAGTGTCGTTATTTTCAATCGCTTATTGTGTGTTGGCATATCGCGGCCTAATATAGACAACATCTTAAACCCAAATAAAAAGTTGTGACAAAGTGTTTAAAGAAGTAGCTGCGTATATTATAAACACACATATAATCACTTAAAACGCTAAGTCAATACTTATTTAACATTACTGATCTACTGACTTAATAACTTAGTAATGGCGCACATAGTTCTATATAATAACTTAGAACTGCATGCACCATCAATATTAATTTCCATTCCATTCCGAAGGCTGACGGGTATCTGTGTTGAAGAGTATTCTCCATTCGAAAACGTGTTAAACTGTTTACGATTTGCACAGATGAGTCTTGTTTTGGTACGAAATATGAAGAAACGGCAAAGAGTGTCAACGTGAGAATCCGTGTATATAAGAAAAACGTCTATGGTCACGCGAATATATAAGTGTTAGGTAAATAAACAGAGTAATAATAAAAGTAAGGCGGTCTATAATGCTCTATTTTTATTACCAATGGGTACAATACAAAGTAAGCAATACATGAGATTACAGAAACATAGTTTATGTAATGGATGGTTTGCACAGAAATAAGCCACCAGGGCTGTTATGTGAAGTTAGGACCCTCCGAAGTTGAGAAACATCATTGATTGATGGAGAAGTACTGTGTCTATTCCCCGAGGGCCCTTCATTGCCATGACCAGCAGGCATTAAAAATAGAACACTGCAAAAATAGTGGCATTGGAACTTCGTTTTCATTCGTGAGTAGTAGTTTTAATCGTATGCTTCCCATGGCAACATTGAACACGTTTTAGTCTAATGTGATCTTTATCCACATCTTTGACTTTTAAAAATTGTAAGCTTGACCTTAGAAGAGAGAATATTTTTAGATACATATCTAAATGAACTGCAAATATATCGAGAAATTTACTGAAATCCCATAATGTCTGATGGCTGATTTTCTTTTTGTTTCTCTTCGTTTTGAACTTTTTGAACTGTTGACTTTAATGTTGACCTCCACATTGTCGCCATCTTTACCTGTTCATGTTCGGTATGACAAACGGATATTGGTTTATCTTAATCTTTATCAGAACTGTTCTACATTGGATTTTATTTTCAGAAAACAACGAAAAAGTAGTTCACGATATTGAACATTTTTGACCGATTACCTTCAGGTGGGATTTTCACCATGTGCCACGAATTCTATTCCCAGGCAGCGATTTAGTTATATACTGGCAAGATATCCAAGACCAAGTTCCCACCCATTTTCCAATAATTCAAAATCTGACACCATTTATTTTATAACTAAGCTAATGATTTTAATAAAATGTACCACAATATTGCATGAGATGATAATACCCGTAAACGTGACGTCACAATATCACAACATGATGACAGATCTTATCAGAGTATTTTGGACAATCGAGAGGCAAGTCTCATAATTGACTTAATAAAGTGGACTTTTGTCTAGCAAGAATTATTATTCGAATGAGTATACCAATCGTATATGTCTAGGCTACCATCTTACTTTATAAATGATGACGATGATCAACGTGAAATGCGAATAGTAAAGCACCAATATCAGTCAACTTTAGTCCTAGATTTCATTTCTCCTATATCTGGACCTCAGTCAACATGAGACAGTATTTTCCTACATTTGGTCCAGGTACCACAATCAACTTTAGACACATTTTCTTCGTCTGGACAGATACCATGGCTCCTTTTATCTGTGCCCTTCAGGTGGAAATCCGTTTATTTAATAATAACAGACTTCCGAGTTTCGGCTAGCAACAGTTTCATATGATAAAATGGCAACCGTTTTTTTTATCAAAGTTTTCAATATTTTCATATGACATGATTTTCAACAGTTTCTTGAATTGGGTACCAAATTTTAAAAATATATTAAGAATATAGCAAAACTGGAATCTCTATCAAGTCGTTTATCCGGAAGATGTAAAAACAAATCTTAAATCAGTGTTATTCTTCATCTGGTTATTTACCGTAAGGTCTGGCAAAGCACAGTCTGGCAACATATATAACGGGTTGATGACACTTTCAAACCACACTTATAGCATATTATACCTTTCTGTCATCACTTTAACTAAACATTGATTGAGGGTTTAAGTAAACACTACACTCTTATCGAGATCTTTAAACTCTGGTGAAATATAAAGCGATCCCTGTCACACAGTGTATTTTGGAACGTCCACAGAGGGAGGGAACAGATGGATTACTATATAGGCCCATACACCGCAGAACAATTCACAACTGACATTAACAAACAAAAGCAGAGCACTGAAAACCTTAGCTGTTCTACGAATATCTCAAAACGATAGACAATATACATTGACTAACGCTGTCACATGGTCTCAAAAAGCCTTAGTTTACTTGAGCTTTAAATAAAACAAAGCGTACCGATTAGGACATGTATTACATTGTGTGACAAACATTTCAAATACATTATAGAATTATGTATATATCTTCTTGACGAAACAGCACTGAATGTATTATGCCGTTTTAAATATGATAAAAGCTTATGACCCGTATTTAAGTTAGCTCCAATTAACTTTATAATATCACATAGTTCCTGGCAGATGTTGGACAGTCCCGACACTGTCAATGTCTATGTCAGTTCAATAAAATGTAAACTTCAACAAGGAAAACACTAAGGTAAGGATTTAAACATACTGGATTCGGTGCACTTCTGCAATGGTCTGTTCCTTCCAAAAATCCAGGCAGCACTTTAAGATCTATGTACATTGTGTGGATACCTTCTCTCGGCTAAAATAACAACCACACATTGTCAAAAAAAAAAACATTTGTTTATATCTAGAAATAGCCTTAGGGCTACGTTAGCTGAAACTTGGATTTCTGTGGCGTTCAAATCCTTAGCCATAAGGGATCCTTCATATATCTTTCTTGACACCTAAAATTTAATAATGGTACAAACAGGGTCCGAAGTTCCCCCGAAATATACACTTGGCATCAATAGGATTGTTTAAAAAATTATATAGTATTTCGGACCCTTTCAGTTGTTGGTTTAATCAACAGCAGAAATAGTTATGCCTTCAAACAGAAATTTCCATCTCAGTTCTTACATGTAAGTCCAATGGAACGTCATATCGAGAGTGTTCGTCAAAATATCGTTCCGTAGTTTTATAGGTATAATTATACAAGAAAAATATAGATATATAAATGCGGATAATGTAAAAGCAGAGTATTAGCCACTGTTGGTTTTCGTTTACATTAATTTAGCCCACGCAATTTATGCTATCTGTCACTTTAAATCTCAACCTGTTCGTGTCAAACTAGCATTTTATAAGCACCACTTTATTATACATGAACAAAATCTTTTTAGATGTTAATGTCATGGCCACTTGTACCGCCAAGGGAGCTGTATATTTATAGGAGTAATGAGAGGCGGTTCACAACACGGTCCAGTTCAAAACATGTCTTCGATCTTTTGGCGAACAAAGTGATGGTACATTGCTACCAATACTTCATCCAGATCATTTGTGTCAACGGATAATAGGAAATGACCAAATGGTTTCAAATTTCTAGGATCAAAGACCTCGTTCCACTCCATAGCCTTCCGTGCCTTTTACACTTGTGCCTCGCAGAGGTTGATATAGAGGTCGCTGTCGTAAGAAACAGTGGCTGTGGATTCCTTTTCCTGACTCGGTGGATCAAACAGTTCGACTTTGACTACCTTTTCTTTGCGATCGTTCAGCTGCTTGTCTTGTCTGTTGTTTTTATCGGTCGACGATGAGTTTTCGGAAATTAGTTGCGGTTGGTCAACACCGCTACTGCTGTTGCTAAATTCTTTCTCTGTTGGATCTTTTCGCCCCATAAGGTAGTCAGCTACTTTGTCTAAAGTGGAAACGTGTGGCATTTCTTTCAAGTCGCATTGACCCATTTCGCGTTCTTCAGAGATTTTGGACAATACGCTCTGCTTTTGTTTATCTTTATGTGTCAAGTAGCACTGGAGCTGGACGTTGCTGGCATCCCGAACAGGCGGCTTCCTAAGCTGGATGGGAGATATTATGTACTGGGCGTTATTCAGCGGTTTTGAGATGATACCGTCAGCAGTGATGTCCAGCAGCGCAGCAGCCTCAGCTATCTGCTGGTCACAGGTACAGGTGTGTTTCTGGAGGACGTCAGCGTTTGACGGGTGTCTCTCAGCGTATGACATGGCGAAGAACAAGAGACCACCAGTTACCGTACAGACACCCGCGAAAATAAACCCTTTTCCAGAACTTGGGGAATGTGATGAGCGAATATCGTTGAGATAAACTGGAAAGAAAAGCTGCAGATGTTATATTTTGTTAGGAGCTTTGTGGTGTATAAGGAAACTGTTTTCCTGCTCACAGAACTGATATTGTTATTAGCCGGGTTTAAACGAATTAACTTTTAGAACTACCAGTAGTGCATCATGACCATCACATAGCACTTCTTTAGGTTATACAGCTGGCGTTAACAGTATGCGTTTGTCAATTTTTGGGAGAGGTGTAATGGCAAAGTAGATGGGCGTCTGGTGGCTGATCGGTAAGGTGTGGTGTCGATTCCAGACTAAGTCACAATTCATATGTTTAAAAGAACGCCCTTCGTTAAGGGTTGGAGCAACAACAAAATTCGCCCATTGTCACTTTGTGACTGTGTCGGAGGTGTGGCCGGGTGTAGTGAGCATTGTCCACTGACGCAAATCATTGGCCACATGAAGATGGTTCTGCCACAAGCCGATCAAGCCATTATGTGAGAGAAATATATCTCCATCGTGAAAAATGAAGTAGATAACCAAATAGTACAAGAGTAGTTTAACTCCGAAGAATGAAGCACTAATTGTTGATATAATTTTTCAGATCAAAAATAAGTTTTTCGTTCTTCGGAGTTAAACTACTCTTGTGCTATGCAAAACTTGTCAATGGACGCCATAAACTCTAAACCAAATACTTTGTCCGATTCTATCACAGAAGTATACCAAGGACATTAACAATTTTAGTTTCAGAAGCCAAACTGAATTAAACCAATACGCCCATTAAGGCTAACTTAGTCTGTTTTACCTGCAATGGGCGTCCCAACGAGGATGGGCAGACATTGTGCGGCACAGATAAAACCCCAGGCTCTCTCCATTATCTTCGTCTTGACCAGTTCGTAGGTGTACATCTTAAGACTGTAGTAATATCCCCCGTAACATATACCAAACCCCCAGGCGAAGAGAGCGAAGGCATTGTAATCTTGTGCCATTGTGAGTAAGAGACACAGGACTCCGCAGGTGAGGGCTGCAGACTGACAGAGGTAGCGGCGAGATATGATACACTTGCTGTTGTTACGGATGGTGATGTAGCCGTGCGTACAGCAGCCGACCACCAGGCCGAGACCCATGTAGACGTTAAGTAGAATCAAAGAATCGTTGTTGGCAAAATCGTAGTTAATCTGGCGATTATGTGACGTTCCGTCTCTGGCCATAGTCTTGTCTAAAGCTGTGTGAGTCTGTCAACAAGTGCGAATTAAAAAAAACATCTCTTTTGTAATCATTGTTATTAGTAATGCTTTGTGGAACTTGAGGTGCTTGAGGTGCTTGTCTGTCTCGATACACACAACTAATCATCACTCATCATCACATTAGACAACACCAAAAGCGTTTCTATATAGACCAACCTTTATTATACATACAGATACGAAGGTAGGCATGATACTGTATTAAATGTATATTTCAAAGTACTAATTTCTTGAATTAATTTAATACTTAATTAATATTCTATTATTGTTAAATGACAAATATTTCATTGAAATGGATTTATTTGTTCAGGTTTTACGCCGTACATAAGGTTCTTTCACTCATATGACGGCGAAAGGAAAAAAGAAGATAAGCCATTTGCAAATTTCTTTAACCTGTTTATGAAACCAAACATTTGGCCAGTTACCTATCAGAAATAAAATCTATCAGGTATAAAAAAAAGTATCTTTGGATCATCTATCATTTATGGCAAGCTTTATTAATGTGAATGATATATTTGTTAAATAAAAGGCTAAACATATTTACTACAAAGTCTCGGGGAAGGGAATATATTCAGAAGAGAATGGCTGCCTGGTTTACCAGACAGATGGCAAGCATTTGGCAAGCTCTCTTCGAACCACAAATGACACAAAACTGGCAAATACATTGAACGTAAAGGTGCATTTTCCTTTAGAACAATCAACGAAAGTGACTGTCCTCATACTTTAATCAAAAATACCTGTATGTTAACTTACCAGTAAGATGACAGGGACGTGTATGCCTAAAGCTATAACTGAGGCTATGACCATTAATAGCTGGATGGATCTCATTCTTAGAGCACTAAAATCGAAGTATGGCGGTTTATCAGCATTTCGGTCTCGTCTTGTTCTCTTCTGGCTTTTAATGTGAAGAATCACCTTCCTTCTCGGGTGGTAGAGTGAGGCGGGTCTATATAGAGCTCCAGCGACTATTGTTAGAACTAACAACCCGGCGACACACTGTAATCCATGCATCCACCGCAAAGATCTAAACAAACAATCCACACCATGAAAACTTATAAATCATTATCAATTTCAAATTCTAAAAATAACTTCCTTTCAAGATTACACCTGGTCTTATATTTGCCATTTATTTCTAAATAGACATACATAAATATAAGATGAAGATTGAACATTGTGCAAATTTACTTACGGTATTGATTGAAGTTTACATGGTAATGATCTTTATTGTGTTACATCTTCTTCTGTAGCTTTTATTTGTTAGTCGCTTTAAGTATAATCCTCTTACGGTACTAGAAATTTATTCATTGGAAACAACTAGAAAAATTAATAATGTCTAAGATTTTTTCATATAGGGATTCATTCAACCGAAGAAACAACGAAACATCCGAATACCACCAAAGTTCTTAAGCAAGAATACAACGTGTACCGACAAGTTCTCTTGTTCATGATAAGCTCTATTTTAGTAGGTCTGTAGGTTTCGTATGATCCGGGTATAAATTCGCTAGAATATAGGAACGCTTGGATTTAATTGTTCAATAATCGTATTTTTTATACTCACTTGTAGAGTTTTGAAAAGAGAGCGGACATGATGACTGATCCCAGACCGGTACCAGATAGGACGATGACCTCTGCCAGTTCTCTCCTCTCTTTAAAGTATCGTCCTATCATCATGTTGGCCGTGGACAAAGTTATGCCCGTCCCCAGGGAGAACACCACCCCGTGACTGATGAACAACTGTTCCACCTGTGTCGAGAAAGCCAGGAAAAGGCACCCCAGGGAAGAAATGAGACCGCCGATGACCGCGTAGAGCCGAGGACTCTTCCGGCGACATATCGTTGTGATGACGGGAGACAAGAGAAGAGTAACACTAAGACCGAGGCTCCCCAACCACACTGCAAGTAAACGGTATGATATAATATTATTGAGAAAGGAACAATAGGTAATGACTACTATTAATGAGGTATGTAAAATGACTGATAGCAGCCGGGGGCTTAGAGAGCACCATGGATGTTTTAATTATCTTTCCCAAAATATGTATTAAAGTCAGCCACAATGCGCCAATCACAAAGAAACTATCAAATAAACCACGTTATTGCTCTTGTCTAAGATTCCTAAAAGGAATGCTGATACTTCAGAAAACTTTTTGTTAAGCTTTCAAATGCGTGTTACCCTCCAAAGGGTCAACTATTCGCATTTCGATTGGTTAGAGCGAGATATCTAGCTAACATGCAACACTCTTTTGTGACCAGGAGTGGCCTTGACGAGGACCACCGAGCTTATAAACATGTTCAAAGGCATGATCTGATGACAGTCATTATTCGCCAGCAGGACAAATGCTCTAGACAACAGTAGACGAAAGTATACCAGCTTAAGCTATACTGGGAATGAGTTCTTTAATATTTTCTGATATCAAAATACTAATACGAATAACAGCAATAAATATGCTAATAATAACAATAATAATACTGCTGCTAATGATAATGACGAATTTTCTAACACAAGCCCTAAACATAATGCACATTTTACATACACACGTTGTCAGTTCGTCGGATATGTACCAGAAGTTGTATACTTGTTATTGATAATATCCTATGTTATTCTAAGTGTCTCGACATCTATGTGCCTTTTAATCTAGATATTAAACTTTGTTGAAATTTAAATCTTACGGAATATAAAAATGGATGGTTTTTGATTTAATAAATTTCGACAGGTTCCTGTTGACAAATCTGCTGAAAGGAATATAAAATACGAATCATCAAAAGCTTACCCATTAAAATGTTTCTGTTCATTTAAGTATTCAAAAGTTTTCTGAATTTTTTAAAAATATATCATTAACCTCGTTCTTTGAAGTTTTTCAATATATTTAAAATGACAGAAAGTTTTCCTCAGCCATAATTTGACTTTTTAAGTTTGATTGTTTATGACATTCTCTTCTTGGACGTTACATTCTCTTTTAAGGACAAAAACGCCAGAGGTATAGATTAAATGTATTGTCACAGAAGACAATTCATCGCCAGATTCTTGGAAACCTAAAGCGGTTAAATAGAGAAAAGCCAACCCGGTTGTTATAGACGTAGGTTGGCTGAAGACTTAAGTTTGTCACATTACCATAAGTCGAGGAAACGGTAACCGCTTGTGAAAAGACTTGAATGGAAACCAACACAGCAATTATCTGAGAGTGTTACATAGTAGACAGCTCTGAATTTGAGACGGTCTCAGAATCTAAGATGCAAACAGCGGCTAAAATTGTAACCGATTTACGTAAATGGACAACCTAAGTGGTGATATCTTATATGGCCATTTATGCGCGTTCATGACGTCAAAAAGGTCCACGGATAGACCATCAAACTCGGGAACTGGGTCAATTGACAATTCAATACCACTAATATATTGACGTTTGCAGTAGTCTATAATAGCTGTGCACGTAAGATGTAGCTCCATCATTACATGGAGACAGTCCTTATATGGACACGCATCTCTGAAATCCAATCAGAACAAGTGAAGCGCTTGATTGACAGTTTGAAATGTCCAATCCCCAGCAAAGGAAACAGGGTCAATTGACAATCAATGATGTTCATACATTAAAGAAAACTATTACATGCCACACATTTCTTTACTGGGACTGCTTTACTTTAAAGGGTACTGAACCAATCATTCCCTCGTCAGTTCACTGTCAACCAACAGCCAATGAAGAAATTACATACATTGGAAAGGGCTACACAACCATTAGAGACAACAATCGATCGAAAATTGTCAAAATTCCGACGAAACATCACACAAAGATGTAAAAACTTTGCTAAAAGACTTTATCTATATCCAACGAAAGAACGGGAAAAACGTGACTGCTCGAAACTTAACCACAGGAACACATTAAAGCAAATAAGTAATGCCATACAATCTCAACATTGGCTTTAAAGAATAATCTGAAATCTCTCATATTTCAGCTGATACGGCGAACTCAATTGTACTGTACATATACGGCGAAGTAGTTTGTGGTACTGGGTTAACTTTGCCCTTCCTAGTGATAAGTCAATAGGAATTTAACGCTGAGAAAATAAGAATGTCACAGCTGTTAATTCTGCACACTCACGCAAAACGCTACAAATTTATGTTTATGTTTTAAAGTTACATAATCTTACATTTTTTGTTACTCGACATATTATGAAAGTTTGTATTTAAATTTTGGATAACGTGTTCTATTTAAAAACATTGTTGTTGGCATACAAAACACAGTGACGTGCATAGGCCTATTAAGCGTTGTCAGGAGGAGGTTTTTAAGGGATATAGTGTTTTGGTGGAAGAGAGTTTGAGTCTGTGATCAGAAAATTTTATAGTTTACTCAATTTTCCAGATCAATTTCTAGCCTTAACGAGTTTACGGATTTAAGGTAACTTATGTTGATTTGTCATGTACGTGTCTTAAAGCATTCCAAACTTACACTATAGAATAAATATCCATTTGTGCTTCCATTATGCATGGCATTAAGTGTAGTTGAAGTTGTATTCGATGCAGCGTTTTCAAGTATAACCGTTACAGTCGTGTCTCAATCACAATTACCTTCTTTTGCGCAAAAATAAATGTTTTAATTATCTACACCCAAGTACCTGTATACCAATTTTTGAAATGAGTTGTATACAAATAACAGCTAAAAACAATATATGGAAGAGAAAAAAAGAACTTTGATGTTAAAATTACAGACAATAAACTTGTGCCAAATGTTCATTAGTTTTGAAAGATGGAAGATGAAACGAACTGCAATATTACACGTACAAATGGAATGTTATGCCAATATGAGGAATAAAGCGGTTGCAACATACAATCAAGTTAAATTCAGATTTTTTCACATTATAGTTCTTGCATTTCCGAATGGTCTTAAAATCATCAGTTTTATTTTCCCCTATAAATCTAGGGGTCTATAGAATGTTTAAAACCCTTTGAAATTCTCAGAAACCCTTAAATTAATTCCAGGGTCTGAGAGTGCCGAGAAATCCACATCGCCATTAGTTGAACTTCCTCATGTCGGTTGTTACATACATGAAAACATTTTCTCAAAGAAACCCTTCGGCGACGTGAGATTTTCTTGAGACGGATATGCGGTGACCTACTTCTTGGAAATCTATCCTACAAGGCGTCAATACTAGAGGCAGGAAATAAGACTTATATTTCATCTAATAATATTAGTTATTATCCGTCAACCAAATTTCTTGTGTTTTGATTGGTCAATTTGACGGGTAATAAAAACCCGTACGCCCCGTGAGAATTTTCAACTCACGGGTAATAAAAAAAATAACATGGCCGCTTCCAATTTTGTTTTCTTAATTTATTAAAACTGAACGTTAAATTCGTCAATAAATGAATACGAATAATAATATATTATATGACTAAAGGTATAATAATGATCTATTCAATCTTTAGCAAGCAAATTCAACTGTTGTCCAAATTCTGGTCGGCCCATGCAGTGTTATAACTAACCTACCACCAAAACACTATATAGCCGCGGTTACACAGCCAAAAATTGGTGGGTCTGAGTCGGCTCTGATCCGGATCAGATTGCCAAGAAAACGCCATGGCATTCAAAGAACGCCTCCTGTAAGTGAAGTAAACTGATGCGGATTATTGTTTACCCACCAAATTTGGGGGGCCGTGTAAACGGAAAAAAATCTGACCCGGATCAGAGCTGGCTCAGACCCACCAATTTTTGACCGTGTAACCAATTTGGGATCAAATGCTTTGTTGATACATATTAGCAAAAATGGTCGATCCTCTTAATACTGAATTCAAATTAAGGTAGGATTTCTCCTGACTCGTGCAATTTATGAACAAATCTCAAAACTTTTTCAAATCAAGACAATCAGAATAAGTTGAAAATCCCTAATTTTGGGTGCGTATGTGACTAAATGAAAGTTACAGGAAATAATCTTAATAATATCCTACTTACTACAAATTACAAGTGTTAACCAATCCAGTTTTTGCTTGTCCAGATATGGTACAAGTATTGGTCGTTGAGGCTCCCACCTTTTTTGTCCATTCGGCCAGCAATAGCTCAAGTCAACTATGGATATATTCTGCTTGTTTTAGGGACAGTTTGACGTCATTGCAGCTAGGAGCCTTTGGTATGTGCAGAAAAATGTTTATTGTCGTATAAAGCTACAGAATGACATCATGCTCTGACGTATTTATCAAAGCGGTCTGTTTATTTAACACTTATTGTACAGTTATTTTCTGAAATAGACATGCGATAGAATGTTTGTCTGTATTTTGTGTGCATAAACAGTAGGCCTACACATTTCATGCATAGGATTCAAAATACGCATTTAGAATATAAACAAAATCTTTATTCACCTTATTATTATTAGCCAGTAGTTCCACAAATCAGTTTTGAGCAACATAGAATAAGAGAAACTCCGAACAAGGAGAGTGTTTTGAACGTGACTACCTTGTTCGGAGAATGACTTCCTTTTCCGGAGACTGACTTCCTTGTTCTGAGAGTGACTTCCTTGTTCTGAGAGTGACCTCCTTGTACGGAGAGTGACGTCCTTGTTCGGAGAGTGACGTCCTTGTTCGCAGAGTGACTTCCTTGTTCGGATAGTGACTTCCTTGTTCGGAGAGTGGCTTCCTTTTACGGAGAGTGACGTCCTTGTTCGCAGAGTGACTTCCTTGTTCGGAGTTTCTCTTATTCTATCTTATATCGTTTATCCGTTAAATAAATATGAAACTAATCATACAAAAAACAATGTTCCAGGGACAGTAGTTGCATATGTGTCAAATTATATGTGATATAATTCGACAAGATTAATACGCAATCTAAACAAGTCTTTTATGCCGGGTTTCATTTATTTCAAGGTCCACGTGCATAGCTCATCAATTGGTTCAATAGTATTTGGAAATCATCCGGAGAAGTATTTCAAATGACTGTATTACACAACATGAAATGTCATATCACGTGACATGCAATAAATTACGTTTAAGCCCTACCTGGATTGGCCGGGGACAATTCTGACATGTCAGGACAAGTAACTACTGCTAAAAGCTGATGGTCTTGCATGACAGTCTCACCACACTTTTTCTGTGTCTCCGTGGATATATTCTGACACGAGGTTTATGTTATTCCAGATTCACGCGTGGCTATTAATAAAGACAATCCACAAACAATCACTTCCCTGTGGAAGACGATTAAGGCATTGCTAATACAAGCTAGTTTAAGGGGAGGCGATGCTCGAAGTTACGAAGCTTCGCAATTTAGCCGATCGCCTCACAGTCTAACTAGGTTGTATTAGCTTGGCCTTATCCGGCTTCCATACTTCTAAATACCAATAGCAGAGCATGACAAAGGTTTAACGTAACAATTAAACGCACTACAAACGGGTCGTGTTGTAAATTGCCCCTGTGGAAATGCCTCAGGAACCCATTTTCATCCAAGATAACATCCGAAATTTCCCAACACATAAATATATACCAGCATCTATCTGTTACTTAAATTTTACCGACACGGAGGCTTATTTTGGATGACCAATAGACAGTAGGGGTGTAGCGCAAAACCGTTCTGATAATGATATAAAACAAAGCTTCGTCAGTTCATTAAATTTTAATATAACAGCTGTAAGTTGGGAAAGATCAGCCCCTGACCATAAACACAAAAAAAACTTTTACACGGCTATCCAGGCCTAAAATACCAAATGCTGCGCTCATCCTTAATTTTGTTGAAGCACAACATTCTTGCCAGGTTACCCTGATGGAATATGTGACCATAATGTTTCAGTGCAAAACAGAAAATCACGCTTTAGTCGAGTGACTCTACCTGCTATAAAGACAGTCAAGCTCAATATGGAAATATATATATAGATCATCAAGGCGTGTATTCTATAATCTTTAAAACCAACGCCACAGCTGTTGCCATGGTTACATACAAAATGATACAGATTCATACAAATCATATGCTGGTCCAGGCATTCACGCCATGCTGCTAACAGAATAAACTGGCCCAGATATAAGACAATTGAGTTGATGCTGCGGGGTGTGGTATCAGTATATCTGTAGTTTTCTTAAATATGTTGTCATATATTGTAAACAATTTATTCATCGCCACATCTCTCAAACCATTACGCCGCCGTAATAGTGGCGATAGTATATTTGTTAACATACGACGCAACCAAGTCATCTTGGTTAGATTGCTGCATGTTGCCTATACATTTGCAACGGGTTATATTCTACAATAAATACAATCGCAATAACTGATAACTTAGATATAACATAAGACAAGATAGCTTAAAGTATCCATGTAAATAGATACATTATTATCATGGATTGGCATTTTCTAAAATTTCGAGATTGTAGCCAATCATATTATTTTATTCACTGTTGCTTGTTTATAGGCCGTTTATAGTCGTTGTCATATTTCCAAAGGAACCTCCTTAAAAAATGACTCATTGATGATTTGAAAGGTTGAGACTGTTACACTGGTGCTGATACGTACGTATGTATGTATGCTTTATAAGCAACCCCAGGGTCTTGCTCATCAATGACATATTGACAATGCTTATCCAGCAAACAGAAAGCAATCTTAATAATTCATACCCGTATTATGTATATTTATAAATCGTCCCCAACCATTACATACAATACAGCACAATGTGAAGAAAGCATTGTGTTACCTTACAAGTACTGTCTAGCTTTTGCTACCGTGCAAGTACAATCTAACTTTTGGTATTATACAAGTACCATCTATGCCTATTGTTTCCTTGCAATAACCGTCTTCCATTTGTTACTGTTTAGCTTTCGTCGTCGTGCTACTACATGTACCTTCTAGGTTTTGTTACCACGCAAGCACCGTCTAGCGTTTGTAACCACGCAATCATCGTCTAGCTTTTGTAACCACCCAACGTC
>JAVFBZ010022005.1:18978-29466 GCA_032466195.1 Katharina tunicata
AACGTCTTCTATCTTCTGTTGCCCAGTTTCGTGCACTACTTTTCGCTCTTTTAGACGCACTTTTTGTACGAAGCATATCTTCTTCTGATAACTGTTTACACGTTAATTTTGTCAAAATATCATACGATGGTTGTGTTTCCACTTTGAAGTACCTTTTATTAATTATACCGTCAAACTATACAAATCAGCAGCGCTTTGTTTTTTCTCCTAGAACTGGATCTAAAGTCCTGTTTTTTTATTATCATAAACCAATGCAAATGTAGCAGAAATTTCATTTAACAATGCACACATCTCTAGTGTAATCTAGCAAAGCATGGATTGTATTCCGTTAAAAAGTAAAATCCATAGTTTAAAATACACAAACGGACGCCATTATTTCTCGTGGTCTTAACTTTATTGACTTAGAGACAACACGTGTGTGATGTAAATCCCAAGGGTTGTTACTATAACGATACGTTAAATACACCCAACGCACAAATCAGGAGCCAAAATCGGCACGGAAACCAGGCAGAAACATACGAAATTCATGAAAAGGGAGGGGGTGGGGAGGTCGGTCGTCATGTGCCGTTTACATTATTCTGAGCTTGGGCATCAAACAAACATTAAAGGTGACACAGTGTACACAAGAGAAGATTTAAGGAAAAACTTGAAAAAGTGCCGTGTATCCTCTGGTGCAGATCAGAGCCGGCTCAGTTTAGTTCACCTTTTCGATGCCCGTGTAACCACGGCTTATCTACGATGTCACTTGTTAAGGCGTCAATATATACTGAGCACAAAGGCCTACTCAAAATGACGGTATAGACGACAAAAATAGAACCATAATTTTATTCTAGGTTCGCATATTATATAATACATGACTTCCGCACTTGGATAGCTTGCGCCTTGTTTATGTAAGGGCATTCCACATTAGATAGTCTATACCAAATTTAGACTGGGAACAATGATAGGATCGATACTGCTTCAATTACCCGGTACTTCTCTCACATGTGAGCCAGAAATATATTTCTGAACAATCCAGATAAATTCCTGTCCTGATACATTCCCAGTATATATGAACACAACATTTTTTTAAAAAAAGGCTGCAATTTTAGAAGCGATAAACGCACAAAAAACATAGCTGATTAGGTTTCCAGCGCTCCAGTTTTCGACATTGAGCCTTAGGTTTTGTAGACCTTACCGTGCAAAATCAAAACAATATTTAATTTTACAAATCTTGGGAATCTAGGCCTACCTACAGCCATGATCAAAAAGGTCAAATCCAGGTTGATGGCCCGGTCGATCAAGCCACCTTATCCCTTTGCCAGGCTCGCGAAAATCAGCCTTGGCATTCATTTGTGTATGGCGGACTGAGTACACGCGACCCTTGGCTGTGTAAACAACACAGTGAGGCTACGAACAACTGGAACAAAACATTGCAAGATTCCTGTCTGTGAATGTATTAACGTTCTTTATTTCGTAGCGATCAATCTATAAGCTAAAAAAAATCTTCTATGCGAACAAAATGAATTTTAATCTATAAAGGTAGTGGACGATTCGTGAATTCGTCAAAAGTATAGTCAAGAGGCGGCTTTTTTTCCCCCGCCGAAGTTAATCTTAACAATTTAATTTAAACAATAATCACAAGCCAAGATTTAACTATTGGTTAAGATGTTTGCGCATTTAATGTGTCCTTGTTTTCCTTCTCGACTTTCGCACAAATGTAAAAGTATCAAAAAACATATAATTATGATAGATAATGCATGATCGAGATTGTACCTGTGTTATTTATCATTGGAAACACGTGCATGCCATTAAAACCAAGTATTCGACAATTCTGAATTCTACAATATTGCTTATAGCGTCAAGTTTAGTATTTTAGTATCACAGACAATAACCAGTTATAGATCGTGACTTAGTTTTGGGGGAAAGCAGCTTGCCGCTTGCATCAGTTGCAAGGTTACAATTATTGGGGACATGTCAATCAAATTTTGTAGTATTTTCTATCCTTTAACTGGTAGATACCATACACCTAGGTATATATCAAATATTCAAATTGTATGGCACAATTGTTTAGTCTGTTCTTCTGTTTTTTTATAGATCACTGAATAACCCCTTGCGATCAATAGAGAAATGTCTCTGTATCTATATTGAATTAAATCGATATCTAAAGATGTTAGGGATAAAACAGCCCCGCGAATTTTAATGTGTGCAGCTAAAACGTACGTTTTCATCGGGATATCCGACCAACTACCAAGTAACAATGGTTTGTTTCTTACTCACTGGTTGATAGAATGGACATAGAATGGTAAGCCTGGTGTCACTTGTGGTATATATTTTTGTGTCTGAAATTTGAAAGTCTGAAAAGGTCAGAATGTTCAAGCTTACTGTCATGCTATCATGCTATGAACTGGAAGGACAATAGCTAACCCAAGTGACTTCACCGTTTTTGGTTATGTTAACTATAACTTTGTAATGTTGGAATACACCGTCATCATATAAGTGAAATACCCTAGAGAACGGCGTTAAACACCAAGCAATCAATCATGTCAGCGGAGTGAATCATCTCTCACAAGAAAGCACAACTCTCATATAGAAATGAAGAAACATGGGGTAAATGTCAAAACTTTGTCATTTTGATGCGCGTTACAAGATAAAATACTTATCCCCACAGCCTTCCTGTTGGGACGGTTACTCGTACAGTTGTAACTATATCTGGAACTGTTTGACACATTTACATTTGGGCATTTTCGGTGCAATACTGATTCTTTTTTATCTTTGTAAATGAACTGTAGTATTGGTTCTCTCCGCCCTTTCTACTGGTACATCGTCATATATCCCCTGATACAGTGCATCGCACCGTAAACATTAAAACAACCAAACTATAAAGTGCACAGCAAAAATGCACTACCATAGTATGGACCAAATACACAAACAATAAATAAATCTCACTTACTAAGAATGAACTCGAGGTTGATAAACTGTTTAACTATATAGGCCTTGAACCACCCTTGCCAGTTATAGCCTAGTTCTGACAGGTAAAGCATTTTGGCATATAAACTAGATCCACTGAAATCGACAGATTTAATTTTAGAAAAAATAGTTTTAGCTTTGAATACAAGTATCATATTCTCTAAAGAACATCAATGGTTGTAACCTGCCAATGCACGCTTTTCTGCAACTTAAACTTCAAAGGTTGCATGTTGGAACTTGAGTGCAAATAGGTTATCGGCTTAAAAACGTCCAAGCCAAAAATATAAACTGCATACATAAGGCTTGTGTGGGGCACATTAATGATCAGATAAAATAAGCAATTTAATCTTAACACCACTTTGCCTTTTACCATCCGAAAACTAAGTATAGTTAGATTGTAAAAAATTTGGAGAAATAAAGGCTATTTCTGTTACAATACAAAATGACAAAATTTCGAGAGATTCAGAATGTTCCTCAGAATATTCTCATGACTAGTCAATTATCAAAAATCAATGTTTTTTTAATTTACAGACTTTCACATTTATCATAATTATTCTTTAATACGTAACAATTTCTCGACATTAAATAACAATTCTTTCTAATTTACTTTTTTTCTCTTTGTTAAGATGGAAATGATAAATGGTTGCCTTTTGGATAGGCAGTCTTTTAAAGCATGTATTCGTTTACATGCACTTTCCGCTCCGCCAGTAATATTTTACCTTGAAGTAAAATGTGACGCAAGGAGAAGTTATTTTAAGCTACATCATTGGTTGCTAGGTGAGTCTTCCGCAATCAACTGTCAACAGATGGCAAGTCGATGACTAGCCTGAGATTCACTGTTATAAAATGCCCAGCAGGTGACAGTATAAGACATATTAGCTCGCTGCAAAATTTGTCAACCACATGGTTAGACTTGAAATTTACACCCGAGTGACAGTTGTGACAGATACGAACAGATGTCATCAACAATTTTGTGACATAGGTTAAATGCAAAGAGAAATTCTACCTAAACCGTGGAGCCAATTCATTCAAGAATCAGATCTGGCAACATCAATATTATCTAGTTTTCTCAATTTTTACATAGTTCTTTGATACAATAAGCCATCAAATAAGATAGACAAAGGGACAATAAAGAGCGAGGGTTTATTAATAACGTATCTAAGTTAACACTCTCTATCCTGTATCTATCAACACTCTGTACTAACACTAGTTAGTTAGTTTTTGACACCTTTAAGTAAAGGTTACTGACAGTTGTTACTGGAGCCAGGTCTTTCGATTTTTCCAAGCTAGTTACATTATAAATAAATACATGTGCACAGTTGAGTTTATCATGTATGCTTCGAGAAAATGATTGGACACAGATCAATCTAAACAAATGACATTTTCTGTTAACATAACACGTGTGTGCCAATAATATAAGGCATGTATTTAGCTCAGTTCTATTCACCGCAATTAAATTCCGGTGTCATAATAATGACTGTGCATAAACGAAACCCACATCATATAGTTATGTGCAGGTTGCTTGGCAGTTTATACGCACTACATTTCTTATAGTAATATTTGTGAATGCTCACCTGAATCGGCCAATTCCGCTTTAAATTCATCCATAATGAGAAGGTAAAGAGCTCCATAACTGAAGTGAAAGCCATGACACAACACATATACAAGGCCAGCGGCAGCACAAACCACCCAACCCCAACCACCATCAGGGTAAAAATCGCCAAAATTTATTCGAATTGTCGTGGATGGTGGTGGCTTAAAGTCATTTTTTCTCGAGGGTTTTGAGGGTGATGGCACCAGTTCCCTACTGCCTTGAGAGGGTGTGCTGCGGCTGCTGTCCCTACTACTATGTTTACTGTCACCGCCCAATGAACCCAAACCAGACGCCGCGTTCTGACAAAATGGACAAATCTCTTTCTTGAACATGGCACTGCTCTTGGTGAGCGCTCCCGGTGCCGATGCTTCCTGCATGGTAACGTGTGGCATGGTTTCTGAAGCGGGAGCCTTCAGCAGCAGATACACGAATGCTCGATTTGGATCGCCCTGACTGGGCACAATGGAACAAGTTGGCAGGAAAAGCGTCCAGGGTTGGAGCAGTTAGAAGCCGTGCCAGCCAGCCATGCTACAGTATCCAATCGAAATCATCCTTGTATCGACATTGCTTAGCTGGCCTGCTCTTTTTTTCTCAAGACGGGACCAGATGTAAATGCGAGGATGTATGTACACAGACAACAGTTTACCAGCCTTTGACGCGTTACAACGTCACTACAATTGCTAACAAAGCAACTGGTGGCTGGCTCATATATGCATATCTATCAGACGTCACGACGAGACCAAGAACAGGTAGAAGACAACGTGCAAGGAGGACGAATAAAAAAGGGCGCTGAAAGACTGTCTACAAATCGCATTCGCTTACCGTCCACGCTGTATAGGCTTTTATAACAAACGCATTAAATCCAAGTGGTCAAACGATATACTCGCATTAACACGTAGTCATTTTGTTGCACACAAGAGGATAAACCTTTGGAAGAAACGAATCGATAAGAACGGAATATGCTTGTGCCAGTTGAGTAGACCTGTGTCTGTCCTCGGATATGTCTACGATCATTGTCTCTAAACGCTCTCCGATACACAGCCAAGATTATGGTCGATTTGCTTAAGCTGTTGAGCAAAATGTTTATAAAAAGCAAGCAGGACCGTGTTTACTTGTGCTGGCTTCCCCCTGGATAACGATAAGAGCAGGTCTGCAAACAATTGAGCTGGAATAGTTGGCAAGATCAACGCAATTGAGGACAGATGCATGTGGAAGTGGTTAAGTGTAGAAACCCCCTCTGGGCGGTATAACAAGCCTGTATCACTACCACACACGTTAACACACACACATACGATACGCGTGGAGAAAAGGTGACGAATTTGTCATTAACCCGTTGTAAGACAAAACGTTTGTTGAAGACTCAAAGATACCAACTTCCTAGAAAAGGTTACATGTTGACTGTGTTCACTCGACTGCTATCTCCAGCACTAAGATGTGCTGTTTTACGTACATTGTCTGGACATTGGCAGGGTCGACCTGATGATGCGCTAGCTGACGCACATGGGAGCTCTATGATGTATTGGCAGACGGGTTGACGGTCTATCGATCCACGGTTACAGTATACATCGACCTCAACATATACGGTGTTCTGGAGCAAAGCTATAGCGATTCAAAGCTTCCAAGCTTTGAGTTCTATGTATTCCATCTGCTCCACCATCACAAGCATAGCCGCTCTAATTTCTCGCAGTCCACATAAATGCGCTGCAAACGAAAGAGCTGTGACATCGGGCTGGAATCATGCACCCCAAAAAGGAATGTTACTAAATAGGACATAAAGATCAAACATACTTTAAGCGTTACCAACTATACAATCCCTGAAAGAGCTACCTTGTCAGGAGGAACAAGCATCTATTTTTAGTTTTGCTCTTGAAAAAAGTTAAGAGGTATAGAAAGGCGACGGGCGGGTGGGGATGGGGGTCTGTTTTCTATTTCAACTTACTGTCATTATCATTGATTTGAAAAGTCATATATATTCTATCGCCTTAACGTCTATCAATGATTAGTTCATACTGAAGAAAAAAGTCGTTTCGAGGCCAACACATTAAATAAATAATATAGCCATAACAGAAGGCGCAGTTATAAAACATTCGATAGGAATGAATTGTATTTATAGGAAGATTTAAGAAATATCAACTAGCGTTTTTTATTTTACAAAAGAAAATTACTTCAAAACCAAATATATTGTTGCATCATTTTGTGTTTTAGTTTTAAATTGTGACTGCGAATCTAGAATGAAATCTCTTCTTATCCTAAGAGTAATGTTTAAACCCCAATGGTCATCTCTATTTATATTGGTTTCCTGGCAACACTTTGAAAAAACTTAACTTGCTGATTGATCTCTCGGTGCTTTAAGTCATATACTTTCCAATTTCCAGAGCTTATATTCATGCCGTCAAATTAGGCACTGCATGGAGTAATATAATCTTTCCAAGAAAGCTAACACGAAGATCTTCACATTTGTTAGTTTTGTTTCTGTCGGATTGATGAAGTGCAACGCCGTCATTTTAGTGAAATAGCCATAAACAAGCTGTTAAACACAAATCAATCAATCAATTTTTAGAACAATTATATAACATATTTTAGAGCGACGTGTTCAATTTGCTTACCAAACAAGATCTAGAACAACTATAACAAAGAGGCCTCTAAAATCTAAATGCAGTTCACTTATTTAAAAATGGTATAAAAGGTGAAAATATGTTTTTACGCAATATTCTGCATACCGCTTTTACAAATATTGTCACATCACGTGACTATATGCTTGTTTGCTATCATATAAACTAACCCTGAAAATCTTTCTGAACAAATGATGATATCCATGTATCGTGAGTTCATTTGCTTCGAGACCATTTTTGCACTAATATGTGGTCGGTCCAATTTTACGTTTCCTGTGCTCTACCTCTTTACGTCATGTATAAGAAGGAGCATGCGCAACAGATCAGGTTCTAATCGTGCATTTCCGCGATATACACTTACTGGAAGCAAATTGTCATGGAATTATATCCAAAGTTCATGTAATTTTACAGCTTCTGCGTCATAGATCAAAACTAAGGCACTTTTAATATGATATACTATATATCTAGGACAGATGTGACTATTTGTCAATCAAGATTTATCAAAAAAATGTATTCTATGAGGTACCGGTATATTAAATTCTCATTGGCTATGAATGGCAATATAATCTTACTGTAGCTATAATCCATTTTAGCCATCTGTATTTTGAAACATCATTTATGGTAAGCCTGGCTTTATCTGATCTACCCATACATAGTAGCCTACATGTCAGTTAATCTATCTAGCAACAGGATTTGTTTGTTGTTACTTACGCTGATTATTCCAAACTTTGTGATACATTATCCTTCAGTGTTGGCCGTTCCGCACGCTATGTGCTATAAAGTGAGTGAAATACAAATGAAACAAATGAATTTTCACCATTGAAGACAGCCAAAAGCTGACAGTAAAAGCAGACAAGTATGATCAGGTTTATGAATGTGTTTATTCGTATAATGAGCGCACAATTGAATGTTATTTTATTTATATCCATTCCATTAGCACCATTTAAAACTTGTATATACTGTATGTCTATCCCATGTGGCCATAAATTCCTATAGGGCGGAGTGGGCTACAAGGGTTTGGGTGGTCTTCGCTATTTTTTCGGGGAAAACTGGGACAAATTGAGGTATTTCTCGCACCAAGAAACTCGCACAATACACTGTACACACACTAACACCAATACGTAGAACTGTTATTGTTATTATTTCTTTGCTCCATCATTATAACAGACCAGCAGCAATTTTGTGTTCATACAAAGAAATGTCCTTTACTTTAAACAAAGATTTCTATTCGACTATCGTTGACAACAAATCGTGCATTATCTATATACATTAGAAATGATTAAATTTGATTTAGATATGAAGGGACAAAAATAAAGAAATACTTTTTTAAATCGAGCTTTATTTTTAATAAATGTACAGTACCAGTTCACTCTCTGTCAGAACAGCATATTTTTTTTTAAAATTAATGTTTTGGTACAGGACATTGGCTCCTTGGCTCTGCATTGGATCACTGTTGCATACAACCAATACATTTATATATGGAAACAATACTAGTCCGTTTCATAACGTCTTAGATTGAGGTTTATGATAAATTAAAATATAGAATTATTACCCGTACAATAAATAAGTAGGCTATATCAATTTTAAACAGTGCTGCAAGTTCATGTAGCACGTTTCGTAAAAGGTCAATGGAAAACGTGCGTTTGTTCATTGGCTCGAATTGGTAATTTACTCACATGGCAGCTTGGCAGTCAATAGAAGAAGCCCCATGCTCCCCACATTACGTGTTTTATATATAACAAACTTCGTTGTTAATTCCCTATTTCTATTCAAACAGGGTTGATAGAATGGAAGAAATCTCTGGTTCGCATACATTTATGCTCAGAGCAGATCTAGAACACATGCCGATGCCCGTAAGCAGTAAATGTTCACAAAAGCATTTGAACTTTTATTAATTATTTTTATGTGTAAGTAGGCCTACTATATCGACTCGTAGTCATATTTATTGTCTATCTATACTTTATGGTAAATACAAAACTCGTTTTTCATATTTAAGCTGAACAGTCTGAGTTGGATTAATAAGTTAACTATTAAAAGTAACTTTATATAAAACGTTTAATATACGGTACTTATATGAAGTAGTAAACGTAGATGTGGTTGATAGGAGTTATATAGCAGTTTAATAAGACGACCAGCGAACTTCTAAAATTCGTCCCTTTTTGTTTTAAATTCAAACAAAATGATATCGTTCTGCTCCTTAATTACTAAAAGCGATTTGTCTATTTTTGTTCCTTATAAAACCAGACCTTTTTATGTATACATTATACAAGATCTGCTGTCAAAGATAGACGAGCATACTATAGTCTATATTTACCTGATTGTCGTGGATCCTGAAAGATAGAAGTATTAATTCACACAATTTACGTGATACCGAAGCCGTATACATTGTGCACTTTTGAATGCCTTTCTTGTACTACTACGAACTCAATGTGCTATATAATCCATTATAGCCATGTGGCCTGTTCAATACATTATAGGCCGAGCGCTCGCGGTCGCTCGGTAGCGCCCTCTGTTGAACGACACTGGTGCCAGAGCGACCTCGAGCGCTCGCCAGGACTTCCTAGCACTCATCCGAGGTGGTTCGCCAAGCTAGCAAATGCGTTTAGAGATATGACGTCACAAATATCTTGTTATAGGAGTCGCCATTTTGTATTATTTATCGAACAATGAGCGAGCGCTTGAGAAGCGCTAACGTAGCGCTCGTGAAGCTGCTCGGCCTATTGAACAGGCCTTGGATGCTAAGGTAAATAACACAATCAAAGGCTCTATATAACCGTGCAATACGACAGTTTGGAATAAACCTATCACAAACAGCATCCAGGAGTTCCACAGATCAGAACTAGTAGAACTTCGAACAATTCTACCAGATTAGGAGTTTCTCTAATTACATATATATTTTAGTATAAATGTAGGGAAAGAAAATTTTGTTACATATATATATATACAATTATTTTTTATAAAGGTAGAGAAAACAACTTTCGCTTACCTCCAGCAGGACCTGCGCTCTAACCGACTGAACTACAGATGCTCACGGTAGAACATCGAATTTGATTCAAGATCATCGGCTATGAATTTTTTCCCTACGGTAAGCACTGACACAGGGACACTGGAATAACGTATTTTTGTTTGTTTTTATCTAGGTGTTACCCACAAATGTGTCTGTTGTTTTGGGTTATTCTGATAATCTAGTTTAGGTATAGGTATATATGCTGAATCCCCTTCACTGTATAGGCTCTAATTGCCCTGTTGATCTGAGGTATAAAAGGGCATGTTTAATGTGGCTGCGAAGATCGCGAGACGGTTTCACGAGGCGTCTTCCCGGTATTTCACCTA
>JAVFBZ010022006.1:0-11486 GCA_032466195.1 Katharina tunicata
TCTACACTTCTTAACCTTTGCATAAAATGTAGTTTTATAAATGGTAATTGGGTCGAATTTGTTGAGCATTTAGGGTATATTTGATTTCTACATGTATGTATAATTCAGATGGTCAAAGCTTGCAAAATAAATATATAAATTTAACCAAAGAATAAAGCATACCTACCATGTTTAAATATTTCAAATCCAAAAATAGCATAAATGCACAACTCAATTAAACAGGAAACTCAACACTGGGCAGGGGTTACAGGTAAGTCTAGGATAAATTGTAAAAGTTTGCACAAGCACAGAAAACGGAATTTAACTCAAACTATGGTTGTATGTTGTGGGGTGGCCGAGTTGTTCAAAAGATAAACAAGGGGTTCAAAGAACACCAACAGCTTGCCAACTTAGACATTCCATAAATATAATATAGCAAAATGTACTAAACACTTAGCCTTAAACTTGTTATTTTGATTGGGGTTTAACGTTATACTAATGTTTACTTGTCTCGACAGAGTGGCAATCCAATTGCTGAAGTAAACCACCAAAAATGACGCCACAATACACTTAGAAGGCGAGAAACAGGTCACCACAACAAATTGGCTTTCTGATTCACCTTAGCTCAGCTTAGCCTTAAATAATGTTTAATTTCTTACAAAAACATAAATTTAACAGAAAAAAGTAAATTAAAAATTTTTTATTTCAAATTTAAACAAATTTAAATATTTTTTTTTTTCTTCTGCAGCGCAGTGTGACATACATGTCAGCAGACCTTTAGACCTAAACAAGTAGGCTAGAATATCTTCAACAAAAAAGCTTAACTTCAAAAGTGTCTTCAATTAACAACTTGAACCCAGCCAAATCACCTCAACATAAACCATTAATGTGTGTAAGCTCAAGAATGTAAACCGGTTACTGAAAACCTTACCCCTGTAAAGTACGCAGTCGCTGGAATTTCTTCAACAAAAAAACTTAACCTCAATAATAATGTATTCAACAAACTTGAACCCAGCAAAATCACTTTAACAAAAAAGTTTAACCTGTGTCAATGTACAGTAGGTACCCATCAGCTAAAGAATGTTAACAGGTTACTGAAAGCCTTAGATTGATTGCGGATTTACGCCATACTCAAGGCTTTTTCACTTATATGACGGCGTGCCAGCCCAATTGGTGATGGAAACCACTGTGAACTACGCTGGAAACAAGCAAGACTGGACAAACAATTTGTAAGACATTAACAAAACAGGACACGACAACAAATGGACATCCTGTGCCCCTTACATGTAGCTCAGAGCACCAGGGCACAGCAGAAAGCCTAAGAAGGTAAACGTTAAACTTTACCCCTGAGCTGTAGACTAGAATCTCTTCAATAAAAAAACTTCAACTTTAACTTGAACCCAGCTAAATCACCTGACGTGTATGTGTGAGGTGAATCAAAAATCCTATTCTGTTCAGTAGGCGTAGGCCTATCATTGGGAAGGAACATGTTAAACAGGACACGGACACCGAGATATTTCCCTCTCTCCCTTCAATACCTTTCTTTCACTTCAGTTCATTCAGCCAGCTATCCTGGCTGATATACAGTATATATACACATGTACGTGTGTACAGCGTAACAAAGAAACTATAAATATAGTTCTTCATCAATCTTTCTAAGGTCTTCGCACACATTTTCAGTCTTTAAACACTCTTCTGTTGAGGAAAATATATCCTTTTACACGCTACGCTCGTTTAGCAAGCCCCATGCTTGCTTCAACCATCATCCTGCTCACATAAACAGTGGTTTTGTTTGTTTGATTGGAGTTTCACACCGTACTCAAGGTTATTTTACTTATAGGATGGCGTGCCAACCCAATCAGTGAAGAAAACCACCATAAATGACTGCGGCTCCCACCCTGACACCCGCCTAAGGCTCACAACCAGTCACCCGCCTGGTTTCTATGAGATCTGGTGACCTAATCATAAAACACTGAGGACACCGTCAGGATTTTTGCACAAACGATAACTGGCTCAAACAGAGACTAAACAGATCTTAAGTAGAAAGGATATATATTTTGCTTGGTAGAAGAGACTTGTACAAGTCTTAAAATTTATGAGCAGACCATTGAAAGACTGAAGAGGAGATCAGGGGAATTCATACTGCCTTTATTTTGTTGAAGTTGGCCTTGACATTGTCTTTAACATAGTACATAGCATTCATAGGACTGTACTTTTGCTTCGAGGGCATGAGAACAAGAACATGAGAAGCAGTCCTTACAGTCTTCATACGGACAACATTTATTGGACGACTTGGTTATCACATTAAACCATAGAGAGACACCAATCAATTTTATGTTTTAAAGTGGTAGACGAGTACAAACAGTAGTAGTAACCTGTGACACATCCAAACCTAACATCACACCTTGGGCTTCATAGACCTCTCTTTTAACACACACATTTGGCGGAAGAAATTATGAAAAACTCGAACAGGGTGTCTCAGTTAACATTTTCCCTATCTTTTTCATGTTAAATTTGATCGATCAGGATTGAATGGCTTCTTACATGTAAATGTCTCAAAGGTCACGCGGCTGTCAATAGAACAGTTTTACTGCTGTACACCTTTTGCAATCATTCTGTTTCTATATTATTATTATTCTGGCTGATTTTTGTGAAGGCTCCATCTGTACCTCCCAAACCGCTTCAACTAGAGTGTTCAAATTTTGGACATCTAATGCTTTAGTACTAAAGCGAAAATCTTTTTTTATAGTTTATTTTTTATAGGTCACATGGTTTGGTTGCCATCTTTGATTTTCCTGTTTTCTAAAAAAATCTTCTTCTTCTAAACCGTTTGAAGTTGGAATCTGAAATGTTACATACTTATTCTACAACAAAGGTCTAACAAGTTTGCGAAAATCATTGAAATCGCTATGCAGGAGACGTCACAGTTACATGTAAGATAAAGCTAAAAAAAACATTTAAAGCTTAAAAAAATGATTTAAAGAAGTAGTGTGTTCAATTTTTTTCTACAAAAATGGATGTAGAATAAGAAGCTCTACCTACAACAGTTTTTTAATTATTCCGTCTAGCCGGATTAACCAGATAAACCTAAAAAACTTCCTCAACTTCAAGACGCTGTAGCTTCATTTCTAGAATTGTAAGAGACATGAACATAACACCATTAGTATTCATGACCGTAATCTGTTCATGAGAAAAGCTTACAAGGACTATTCAGCTTCAAGCAACGGTTTTCGTTATTGGGCGAGTAATAAAATAACAGGCTTAGGAAATGTGTTTGATTTCATCCTGGGTTATTCTTATGGGGAGACGGTCAAAGTTCAAAGGACAACTCTAGAACTATTTAACCAATACAGCTACATGTAGAGTTGTGTAATAAAGTCTGTAAGGTAGGTCGTAATGCCTGCTATCAATCATATACCGGTGACTTTGAGCTGTGATGTGTAGTGTTTTTTAATTTACTGTAGTGAACAAATACGGGCATACATATAAAGTGAAAGCCGTGTGGCGCGGAAAATTTCCTTTGCTATCTAGAAGAATTGATCTATATATATTGACACAGCTACATGTAACCTATATCTCACCTGAGAATAAAATCAACTACAGGCCGACCAATAAAACCTAACTTATTCCAACCTTTTAAAGAGCGTTAACATGTAATATTGTTTTAAAGATCGATTCTACCTTTAGAAAGGAAACAAAGTGCAAATTTTCAACTTTTCAGCTTCAGGCATTTCCTTGAAGCCTTACCTATTATTGCTTTAGTTTATCTGGATGGTTTAATACTGGCCTCACCAATAATAGCAATATGAGTAATTGTCTGTTCCTGGTCTCCTCATAACCAGATGTACGCTATTGGCCATATTATATCCATAATATCAATCTGGTTTTTGTAAACAACATTGCCCTTATTAAGGGCAACAGAGTCTTGGCGTAAATAAAGTGATGGTGGACAATTTGTTGGTTGTGTAATGCTTTCAGAAAAGCTTTTGATATGGTTAACCATGATATATTACTTGAAAAACTTGATCACTATAAATTTCACAAAAGCGCTTTAAACTTTTTAAAATCCTACTTAACCAAAAGATTACAATGTGTTAAACTTGGCGATAACATTTCTGACAAGCACATGATACAAATCGGTGTTCCACAGGGTTCAATACTTGGACCACTCTTATTCAATATAAATATAAATGATTTAGCTTTACATATTAAAGAATGCTTATTGGTAACATTTGCCGATGATACAACAATACATGTATCTTCTAAATCAATTTATACTATTCAAGAGGCCATTTATAGCAGTTGAAACATGGAGTGTAAATAATCATACGATTCTTAATCCAGGCAAATCAAAATTTTTATTAATAGGGTCTTGCCAAAATTTAAGAACATTAAATAAAATACCTGACATATCAATTAAACTTTCTGGAGTAAGTTTACAAAAAACAAAATGTGCAACGTTGTTAGGATTTTTTATAAATGAAACACTGACTTGTGATGATCATATTAAACATATTTGTGGCAAAATATCTAAAGTTTTAGGAATCTTACAGAAATATCAAAATTATCTTGTTTTACCAACTAAAAAGATATTTTATCAGAGTTATGTAATACCTCATATGGACTACTGTAGCACTATATGGGGAATAAGTTCTAAATCATTAATAAATCAAATTTTTAAACTACAGAAACAAGGAGCAAAACTTATTTTGTCTAAAATATTACCAATATCAACTTCTCTTCCTTTAAAAGAATCAAACTGGGTGACAGTCTCTGACAGAATTAAGTACAATATATTCTGCATAATTTACAAATCTTTAAACAGTTTAACACCTAATTATTTACAGGATTTATTAACACCAAACAAAAATACACACTCAAGAACATTAAGATCAAAGGCTTCAGATTTACATATTCCCTCTTTCAAAACAAAATACATGAAAAAGAGCAATTCAGTTTTTGGTAGGACATTGTGGAACACCCTTCCAAACCACATTAAAAAAGTTTCCTCCTTTAATTCATTTTAGAGGGTTTATTTTAAACATACTTTAAAAATTTCCCCATTAGATGAATAAATTATTGTTATTATAATTATTATTTTGTTTTATTTTATTTTTTTATTTTTACCCACTTAAGATTGTTGTTTGTTGATTTGTTAATTGTGATATTTGTTGATTTAAAAAAGTTTAATTTTTATATGCTCTTTTTTAATATTAAATATTAATTGTTTATTTTTATTACCATGTTATTAAATAGTGATTGCAATTTATTTATAATGTTTATATCTATGTATTTGTTAAATTGTATAAGGACCACATGGAAGAGCAAAAAATGTTTTTTTTTAATGTGTATATTTCCTCTGTAAATAAAGTTATTATTATTATTATTTTATAACTTATGTTTACCACTACAGTACGCACAGAAGCTAACTTCCCTCAAGTTGCATCTCGTTCGATACAAATCCACATCTGAGGCGAACATCGGACGCACATTGTACGCCAACAATCCTCAGGCAATCCGTGTCTCGTTTCCAATCGAGTCGCATCTTGTTTCAACTGGACACGGATCGAGCGACTACCAGTAATCAAACTACAGCTGTAAACACGACCCATGGATTTCACAGATTTTTCATTCATTAATAAAATCAAAACAATATTACAATTTTTATTATTTGTGGTCAATTATTACTGATGAGCGGCCGTATTTTGACTAGCACAGGTTCTAAAATAACTTTCACATATTTAAAATGATGGCCAGATTTCATGGTTTATCTTTTTGCGTACACCGATAACTGTCAAGACATAATGGCGAAACAGACAGCGTTTGCCGTGTTAGGACAATCATTTACAAGTCGCGGGCGATGTGCGTCTTATGTTGGAACAAGGCGCGTCTCGTCCCAGGATCGACCGCACATCGTGTGCAGTCAATCCGCGTCCGATGAGGATGTTAGCTTCTGTGCGTACTGTATATAAAGCTTAAGACTGTGATGGATTTGGATGTCCTTAGTGTTCTATCCAGAAAATGTTCTTGAGTCCTTATTTGAATTTTTAGGGAAAAGTTTTAAGTATGAACAAGCAAGTTTATAATTATAGTTTATAATGAAGCCATTTCCAGGCCACATCTGATTTTATATACAGGCCTACCGGTTTCATTTTCCATATTCAATGCAGACAAATTGTTTATGAAATTACATTTAAGTAATAAATCATTTGATTTTTTGGAGAATTCTGGTCATTTGATTTTTTATAAGAGTCCTTCTGACGGACACAGTGAGACCCTGTATATAACCCTGGTCAGCTTTACGGTGGCAAAATACTGGTGTCTAATTTAAAAACTATCTGGATATTTTACTCTGTTTCAACTTTGTTATATAAATATATTAATTATTTGTATTTAAGCATGTCTTTGAGGTATTAGCTATTGATTTAGTTAGTTCTCTGTTGCGTCTCTTCTGTTAACCAGGAGTTGTGCATTTGCTCTACTGTTATGGTAATTTCACCACATATTATTTAATTTATCATAAATTAAATTTCTTTATTACTTATTTTTTATGTTAGCTTTTATTTACTATTGAATATTACTATATAAGCCATATATTAAGGCCGAACTTTAACTCCTCTACATCAACATTTAATGCCTCAATCTTGTAACTCGAAACACTAATCTACATGTACTTAATACTTTGGACTGTTTTGGGTTATTTTGCTTGATATTACGCTTTAAATTAATTTATCTTTTAAATTACAACTTTTATAAACTTAGTAGGAGGACTCTTCAAGTTGTCATTTTGTTTGATTTGTACAGATTGGTCAGCCATTTTACCGGGACTTACAGTTATCACCTCAACATGTGTAAGGCTATCATAACATTAGCCAGTTAACCGTCCAGCCTGAGGACGGCCAGAGACGACTTTTGTTGATTTTTGGACGACATAAAACGTTGGACGCCTTTGAAGACGGCCATTTTTCCACGATGTAGGCCTGTTTTGCGCGATCTTTAGTAGAGAGTTTTGACGTCCTATGTGCCGTGGCTCATATAAAGAAATCTGACATGTCGGCTCATGACGGGACAAAAATTGAAATTGATAAAATGAATCAGACGGGTGATATTTAGAAGAAATAACAGTTTCCTGTGACAAATTGCACGTTGTAGACGTGTCAGAAATTGCATGCATGTACTTACGTTGGCATGTATTTTCGCCCCATGCTTTGAACGTACCGGTACGTAGCGCAATTTTACCGTTTTAACAGTGAAGCGATTACGCGTACTATTACCTCACAATTTCGGCAATTTGTGGTTAAAGCAACTTTTATTAAGGATGAACTTTGGTTTGGAGTAACTAACTGGTAAACAGCATATTTTCAGGGGCACAAAAATGCTTGTTTAACACGAGGTGTATTTGAATTAAAAATAGTCTTAGAAGCTAATTATAAATTCAAGATGGCGGACTCAATCGATAATGAAATTGAAAGTTACGGTGCGTTTTTTGCCTGATTTAGGATTTTAATGATTCAAAGTAGAGGAATTTATGAATAAAAGCCAAGACAGAAGTACATTCCCCGTGCATATTTATAATAAGCCAAGAGATGACAGTTCCAAGCTAGTCAAAGACAGCAACAGATGTGGAGTAAACTTTGAGTTCCTGCTTTCAGCTGTCAAACAGAGCAAGTTTCAAGGCTACCACGAAAATTTGAAAATTATGAGGAAATACTTCAAACAAACAAACACAACAAATTACAGATGCAGTAAAACCCTACATTGTTGAGAAATACTATCAATGAGTAATGCCTGCTTTAAAAAACTTCAGAAACAAAAACAGACTTTCTGCTTCAAATTATTTTAGCTCCGTTTGAATTAATATAAGTTCGCACCTACCAGTTGTTAAACTATATAATAATCGGGCAAAACTTCACTCCGGTCATCACTAGCTTCTTTGACCACTTAAAAATAAGCTAAATAAAACTTATTTTTTGCTTAAAGCATTTTCTTTAATATTTTCATTTGAAGTTTATGTAACTTAATAATCAAGGTAACTAAAATATATTTAACCCTTTTAATTTTCTTGACGCAAGACATTCGGGTGAAATGTATAAACAGGCCTGCCAGCTACAGGAGGTATAACATTATAAAACATTTCCAGCCATGTTTAGAGAGATAAAAATACTTTACTTAACATATAAGGAAACAAGCACAATATTAAATTTCTAGCTGGTTTTATTTTCCATAAATTGCATAAAACATAAAGATGTGTAAAATGACAACTGGCACATTTTGACTTCTTGGCTGAAATACAAAAGGAAAAGTAAGAAAAACTCAATATTTCAAGTTTTCAACAACAATTAGTATTAATTCATTAAAATATTTTTTGTTTATTTCCCTTGAAAAAATAGACAAACTTTTGATTCAAGAATCGACACAATTTAATATGTGGGGACCTCAAGTGGCGGCTCCCAAACCCCTGCCTTTTGGACACCCTGCCATCAAATCCTGGCTAAAGGCATGAAGGCTATACACCTGGGGTGCACCTTGTAGTAGCCTATTCGGCCAATAATCTGTTAACACGACAGATTGGTACTATAAAGTGAAAGGCGGTATGTTAAGAAACACCAGTGTATTTAAATAAACTGAAGTCACGAAATGTGGGACTATGGCTCCCTAGCTTAAAACTGTTAAAATATTGAAATCCAGAACCGATTTGATGGAAAACATCATAATACAAGTAACATGTATCATAGCTTTTTGTCTTACGAAAAGTGTGAAAAGTTGTTGCCAACCTTAGCTCTACTGGACAATGAGACAAAAGACTTCGATATCACATCAGTACTTCTGTTTGTTGACAAATTTGATGATTTGTTTACAGAATTGTCAAGCAGCACTCGTAATTAAGGATTCCAGCTTCCGGTTTGTATACCAACTAATAGGAAATATAGGGTCACTTCAATGTCTTTGGTTCAAATCAATTACATGGCTTATTACATGAAATTGCAAGTTAAAGTTATGGTGAACATAATAGAACTGATTTCCCTGAAATATATTCGCCTGTCTAAAAAAAACAGTGATGTGAACAGAATCAAGTGAACTTGGCTTACGGACATGTGTAAGGTGTAAATCATTTTCATGTTGAAATCTGTGACACGACTGAAAATTCACTTTAGTTGTAAGTTACTTTACTGTTTGTATATTGCGTGCGATTGCTAAAATTAAATATGCCTTTCGAAAGACCTGTCATACAGGCAAAAATATGAAAAAGGCGACTTTCTAGTCAAGCAAGTGTCATAAACATTGCCCTATTGGCAAAACCGCACATTCGTTTGACATATCAAATAGCCTTCTTTGTATAGTGAGAACTACAGATGTAGTCTTTCTTTTCCACCCAGTCATGCCAGTTAGGGTTCATGTATTTTTGTTTACTTTCTACTGACAGCAGTGTGGTCTATTGTTTTTCTCATAATGAGCTAAGTCGTTTGATTAGGATAGCTGTTTGTAGCATTTCATGGCATACGAAGAAGATTTTATAATATGACATGTACTAAATAATTGTGTAATGCACTAACCTGTACAAGGCTTTAATTTGACACTAACATGTTTTGGTTGGTTTGGCATGATTGAGATTTGGTGACGTGGTAATTAATACGAATACTCGTTTTATATTTAAAACATTGTGTTTTGTTTGTTTGCGTTGTTTGGCTACAGGAACACTTGTAAGCAAACCGAATTTCTCCGTACAGAACTCTGCATGTAGGAATTGGCGAGTAGTCTATTTTACGACGTGGCTGTAAAAATAAAATGAGTACAACAAAGGTATGGGATTTTTTAAATCGTGAAAGGGTGTCCTGCACTGTTGGAAGTAAAAAAAAAAACTCTGAGTGAGCGACATCAGATTTCACAACGAGATTCAACAACGACATATACAACATGGCGGATGTTTTCACGTAAACTTGTGATAACATAAAGACCTTTTTTACGCGTTGGTAACTAACTCAAAACATGCTCCTTAGTTAAACTTTTAAAACTTAATATCTTAACTAGTGCCTAAACAAGCTGACACTTACCGTAAAAAAAGTAAGAAATAGTTTGAGAGAATGCAAAGCAGCTAGTTGAGTTCTCGACGGCTTGCCTCTTTTCCGAGTATGGTTTGTTTGCCTAGCCGTGTGGAATGCTGGGTAAAGGAGAGGGCGTGGCAGGTGAATATCGATCAGCGTATACAACTCTAACACCAATTCTACACTTGATTTAGATGGGTTTTAAGGGAAAAACTCACGAAAGCAAACAACTTTTGCCAGTATATGATTAATAAAGCTACAAAGAAAGGCATCCCATGTTTTAAGCGTGTTTATTTTTTTTAAGATTTAATCACCAGTCTGGAGCCCCTGTTGTTTTGCAATGCAAGTATTGAGATTTGATGACCGTCATTCTCGTGAGGCCTTATTGCGAAATGTCTCTCTTGACGATTATTTGCCTTACATACAACATTGAAGTCTATTCGGGTTACACGCATAGCTATGAGAATAGAAGTACAAGCATAATGTTTTATCTATACCGCTACATTGTACAGAGTAAATTTTGTTTTCTTGTCACGCACTGCAGGCCGATATAGGGTCGATATGAAGTTGAAGTTTATTTCTTTAAGCTACTGCTCATCAGAATACAAATATATAACATATATACAGATTAGCGTAAGTAGGCCAACAGGAAACAATCTGCAGGTAGTCCCACGCGGAGAGCAAAACATGTCGTTGATAGATCTAGGCCTATATAGGCCTATATCATATAGGCCTAGTACTCTAACAACATTTTAGCATACAACAGATGTATTGGCCCATGCCTTCAGATTTATAGTCCCGGCCTATGTTTGTCTATTTCTGTTCACACCTCCCCAGAACAATTCTGTCCTCATTTTGAAGCCACACATGCAACCAAAATAAGGGTTTTTCAACAAATTCTTATTTCGATGTTAACAATTTTCCTAAAAATATTCAATTGGCACATAAACCAGAATAAATCTTGAACTCAACTTGAAGAGGGTGGGCCATTTTTCCTCATACATATATACCAACAAAGCTTCATGGCCAGCATTTTTAATTTTGTAAGAGGCCGGGTTAATTGACCGTTGGTTGACTGCGAGTAACGTCGGTGCTCTAAAGCTTGGCCCAAATGTGACCGTGACAGCAACTTGACACAACTTCATTATTAAAGTCTAACAACATTTTCTGTTTTTACTTGTTGTTTTTTTTTTTCATTATGAAACTTTCACTGAACTTGCAAATACGGCGTTGGTGAAATTAAAGGGATGGGCAGCTAAATATGTAACTGTTAGCAAATAAAAGGAGTTGCTATATAGGTTTCCGTTGCAATAAACCAGCCTTGTGTAGGATGTGATGCAACGGTGGGAAAAATATTATGTATACAACTATTTATTCAGGGACCATGCAGTTTCACAAAGCCTTTGCGACGTTTCGAACTCTCAGTTGTCGTGACGACACAATACCTTCAACACTGGGCGTCAT
>JAVFBZ010022015.1:0-11485 GCA_032466195.1 Katharina tunicata
AGTCAAGCGTTATTCATATTCCCCGTAAAAGTGTAGGCCTACTTTCTGGATTTTGAATTGTACATTTTTGGGATAGAACAAACCTTTTGGTATGTTATTCCTGCTAAAATGTTTGAATTGAATGCTTAGTACTGGTATATCTTGTCATGTTTTAACGTTATTAAATTCAGTGAATGAAGAATTAATTAGCTATTTGTTCACCAGCCACAAGTGTAAATCTACTACACGTAATTGTAGTATAACGCTGTTGACCATTTTTCACTCAAATTTTTATTTAAACATTTATTAGAAAGTGCCCTATTATCTTGGGTCCTCATATTTATATCTGTTTGAGGGAGAGAAAGGGTGGTGAAACGTCTGGGCTCACTACTGCTGTTTTGCTAATTGTCCCCTCTCTTGAGTTCTAAGCTATTTATTTATTGAGAAATGAATTGGAAATGTTATAAATCTACTAATGAGTTTCGGTGGTTCTGTATGGCTAGACTTAGAGCGCCATCGCTTTTCGTTTTAAGGTTCAGAGTTATCTACCTTTGTGTTTTGTGGTTTAAACGAATATACTCTGACACGCCTAGACCTTTGATGATTGGTTCATATTTATCCTTTTGGTTTTCTGGCAAAATTCAAAATGATCAATGTCACAGGTATATCACCAACGATACACCATGCATGTTAAAATAACCTGTACCGGGCAAAACAAGCCTGAGGTGTGATTCGTTTGTTCTATATGATCAACAATCTGCTTTACTTCCATTGAACAACTAACAGCACATTTAAATAAATTACTGTTTGACGACATCAAGCGATCTAATGAGAAATAAAGTGACTCGAAAAGGACAATGGGTGTGATTATGTATCTAGTGTGAACTTCATCAACGTCAACAGATAAACACATCCATTAAAAAGAAATTATACACATAAATTTGAACGTTACTGGAGACATAGGCATATGGGATGACAGCATAGGGTTTGTTCCCGACACAACGTTTGAGGCTACATTCTAAGACAATTTTCAAACAATTGTGAAATTAATCACTTCAACGGTCTTAGAATGTAGACTAGGTCGAACAAATTGTGCCTGAAATAAACCAGAAGTAACTGTTGTCAACCTCTTAAGCTTTGGCTATATATACTCTTTTGAGTCTCGGCTTCTAAAAATGTTAGTTTTAGTTGAAAATTTGTAGACATTATGCATAGACTGTCTTTAAAAATAGTTTAACCACAAACCTGTATATAACAAGCAACTTGGTCAACATGTGCGTTTAAACATTTAAAACTGCACAAACCTTTGTCAGCAATACCATCAAACGAGTATACAGTCCTACGAACCTGCCTCTTAATTACCGTTTTAATTAATATATATTAATGCATCAATATCTTAATTATTCCTGTTATGTATTTTTATTTCAGAGTAACTGGTATACGTTATATTTCTATCTCATACTGGAATATGTGACATCTCGCGTCATCGCTCGTGTTTTTAGTCTGTCTGAAGACCCTTAATGGACATGGTGGTGTACTCTTTGATCTATTGAGAGAAACTGTTTTCACTATATCCCCAACCAGTTTACAGACAACAGTAAATACACGCAGGCACTGTATCGTTCAGACTCCCGCTCTTTGAAAGACAAAATTTAACTGGACAGTATAATATATGTCACAATAGAAACTGAAATGACTTTCGCCCAACGCCAAAACCACAGGAATCGTTCAAAGAACCCGAGAACCGGGTCCTCACCTATACAGTCCCCGCCTATACAGTCTTCAAGATGCAGCTAACCCGCGAGAATATCCACGTCCAAAATAACTGGCACTGTGACCATTTTGATTGAAAACAACAGAAATTCACATAATTTAATTTATTCATTCCCAAGAAACATTATTTGTGCAGAGAAGACATGTGGAAAATATCCAGAAACTCAACTTAGATTTTGAGCAATTCAGCTGGTATATATTGCAGCGGTTAGGCCTATAAAATAAAACCATTTTCGACGATGTTGTCAGTCATAAACTTTCTCACTTTCCGTTGTAACAATGGTGGTAAGCTAGCAATATTAAGTTCAAGAGCAGTTCTGAGATCTTTGACGAGAAAAATAAGCTCCACTCCATTATTATCAGCCACAGGCTTCCGTGGTCGTTGTTACTTACGTCATGGTGAAAATAGTCGAATATTGGGAAGAAAATGTGCGCTGGGAACGTACGAAAGGACGCCCCGTTACTGGCATAATAGAGAGAAATCAGAGGAAGGTCGTGTTAAAATGTGGACAGAGGTGACCACGGATCACCTCACTCCGGAGATAAAGCTCTACCTGATTACCCCAAGGTGTCCTCTGTGGCATAGCAGAGGAGAGGAATCGCCTTTCGTGGACCCTTTCTGGGCGTTTTACTGGCCTGGTGGGCAGGCGCTATCAAGGTGATTATTTTTACATTAACGTCACATTACCTTCCATAAAGGACGATATCAGCAGTCAGTCAATATTTGTGGAACGAATCTTTCATTCAATAGTTTTCGGAGTTTTCAGTCTGATGGTAGGCCTATATGTTTCTTGCAAGGATCTTTTTCCCAAAAAAAGATATCTCAAGTTATACAAAAATCAAGTTTTTTATATAATGTTATGGTGGCTTTTTACTTAATATGTACGCCAAACAAACATAACACGATGTACCTCGGCTACTTTGTTCTTCTCAATAAAAAGTTGTATAATGAACTTGAACTTTGGATAAAATTAGGTTAGTTCCAAAGTGAATTAGGAATCGTGTTCATGGATTGGTGTGCCATCTTCTTGATGGCTAGATCGATGTTGACAGATCAAAAATATCAACATTAGAACTTTTAAAGTAGACTGTAAGTGTCATTTTTGTTCCGAGAGAACTATATAGATGATACCTTTTTTGTGTTATTTGCCGTCAAATATCTTTCTTTTTTTCTTAATCGTGAAAAAACAAACATCTGAGATATTTCCGCTTAAAATCGTGATTTTTCGGTGGCTGCGTAGACCGCGGGTTTCTTTCCGGTCTTTAAACGAAATGTTTTCATCTGAAATGCAGTTTTCACATAAGTGAAATACTCTTGAGTACGACACCATCTATTATAATAAACTAGTTAATTTGATCAGTTTCCATTCCAGATATATCCTAGACAATCCTGAGGAGTTTGAAGGTAGACGTGTCTTAGACGTTGGCAGCGGATGTGGCGCAGCAGCCATTGCTGCCAAAATGGCGGGGGCAGACGTGGTGATAGCCAATGATATTGATCCAAGTGAGTAAAAGATTTGTGTTAACAAGAGAACCTCCAGCGGCACACAATATGCTCATGTTTGAATTGAAAAAAACTTTGTAGTCACTATTGAACATTGACCTTGAATCAGATTACATACTATTCTGTACGAAAGAGTCTGGTGGGCAAGCATTACAGTAATAGTTATTCATGAGTCATCCACTCAACCTTATGGTCAGAGGAGTAAACCTTTAAAGGCAGCCTACTACAGCAGAATTTCGGCCAAAAATCGACTGAAACGAAAATACCAACCTCTAGAATGCGCGATATACCGTATTAAAATAATATTAAAGTTTGTAAAATATAAAATGCGACCCGCATCACGATGTCTAATGTATGCACGAGGGTTAATGAGCCCGGCCTTATACGGGGGCGGTTTCGTGACTCGGGTAACTCCGTGGATACATTATCACAAATGCTACATCTGATCGAAGGTCGAGTGACTACCGAGCCCGCCTCACTGGCCTAATATAGGTCAGTGGCTCGCCTTGGCGTTGAATATTCACGAGGAAGACAGCGGTGAGTCCAGATTCTAGGACTGCCTTGAAGTATGATCTAGGCAACTGAAAGTGAACTTGTTTGAGGGATTTTCGTGTTCGTGAAGTAGTATGAAGTCTCATCAAAATCAAATCGAACTTGTTCAATACATTTTCATTATAGACCCGATTTTGAAATTTGGGGGGAGGAAAAACGAAAGCAAAATATACCAGAGAAATAAAAAAAATTGAATTGAGTTTATATTTATTAGATAGCCTACAGGGAATTTTTCAAAGTTTTTGAAAAATATATTGGTCTATATTTTGTTGTTAACTGAGCGCATGTAACCGTTAAATAAAACTATTTAAATTCATTCTAAAACAGATAATCAAATTATTATCCCTTCCGTGGAGGTATTGACTGGCCATCTTGCTGTGCGCCTAGATAGTTAGGCCTACACACTTCGGTCTCGTTTTTATAATTAAAAAAAACACTCGACCATTCAGTCGGGTCCGTTTATAAAAAATAGTTCCCGCTAGGAATGACCTTGAGTGGTTTATATACACTGAATACCTTTTATCTGGGCCTGAACACTTAGGCACATATTGGCTGTTTGAACAAGAACTCGGTTGTAATGTTTTCATTAGGCACAAGTTTCTGTAGATACCCTAGTAATGAGTCTAATTAAAGCACAGCAGCCTTAAAGATCGGATTTACCCGATTGGCTGTAATGAGACGTAAAGACTAAAGCAAATAAATACATTTAAATACCAGAGATGAACACGTGTAAAGGGAAAGAGAAAATTACCCAAGACGCCTGACGTTTTAAGCTTTTTTTATTATTATTATCAATATGTACCAAGAGATCTTCCAATAATTTTGGTTCTACAATGGCAATCTCACCTGTCATTGCCAAAGTTCACTGCGTACATCTGTTCTGACTATCCATACCATAAATACATTCCAAATAATGCACAATATATAGCACCAAAAAATACCTGCAAACTTGCTTGTGTCTTGTCCTCTTATTGTAAAACTATAAATATTTAATGCATGAAATGTTATTTCCCATGCATCATTCAGAGGACGACATAAAACTGACATCTATCTATAAAAATATATATAGTATCAGAAGCCAATAATAAGACTTTTTAATTAGGTGACTTCTGTAGTAATTATAGTAGTCAATATGAATTGTTTGTCATTCTTTGGAGTTGAAGATGGTTTAATTAAACCGGAATATAGTCATGAATTTAACCGAAATAAAGTCATGAATTAAACCGAAATAAACAGTCAACATGAATTGTTTGTCATTCTTTGGAGTTAAAGATGGTTTAATTAAACCGATAAATAGACAACATGAATTGTTTGTCATTCTTTGCTACTCTAATTTCCACCGATAAGTTTGACATATTAGAGTATTTACAGTAATGTATTTATTTGGTGGGGATCTATTTATACATTTAAGCCATAGATACTTATCCATTAGAGAAAGTTGGGATCATAATATTGTGACCTGATATATATGAATCTAGTTATGTTTTTAAAACAGCATACATAATACAATAATGTATGATATTCTTTATATATATATAATATTATAGCGGAGGCAGGCATGCTTTTCTTTCTCTGCATTTATAAAATAATAGTAACATAATACTGATTAATACATAAGTAGAATAAGGCACCACAGTGGCATTGTCCGTGAGAGTTATAATAGTCAAACATACATTTGTTAAAACAGAGTTACATTTTTTTAAATAAGTCACATAAGCCACAACATAAGACGTTCATTTACATTTGGAGAAAAGGGTTTTGTTCTTGATAAAAGCTGCAGATAACATGTTATGTTCTTAGCATGTTGTAACCAAAATTTTACTTTCTTTTTTCTCTCATTTCAGTTTCTGCTACAGCCATACGATTGAATTCCTCAACCAATGGAATAGACCTCCTGATTGATACTGGAGATCTGATTGGACAATTTGATCCTACATGGGAGGTGGTTGTCATTGGAGACATGTTTTATGATCCAGAATTTGCCAAACTGTTACTGTGTTGGGTTAAAGTTTTGCTAGACAGAAATGTTACTATTTATATAGGCGATCCTGGGCGAGCTTCTTTCAAGTCCTTATTTTCAGATATTCCGATGGAAAAAGTGTTTACTGCTCAGCTATCAGAGACATTAGCGAGAGAGAACAATGGCTTCAATCACACTTCTGTCTGGAAATGTCTGTAAAATTATAGCCATAACAAAAGCAACAGGTGAATAAATTCATTGTTCTTATTTGGCCAGAGCACACACTTATTGAGTATCCCCTGCTGGTCAGAGCACACACTTATAGAGCGTGTCTGCTGGTCAGAGCTCACACTTATAGAGCGTCCGCTGCTGTCAGAGCACACACTTACAGAGTGTCCGCTGCTGGCCAGAGCACACACTTAGAGTGTCCGCTGCTGGCCAGAGCACACTCTTATAGAGTGTCCGCTGCTGGTCAGAGCACACACTTAAAGAGCGTCCGCTGCTGGTCTACAGATCCCCTCTCAGGGACTTGGATCATGAGTATTTAAATATACAAATTGTGTTGTAGTAGATAACATACTGTATGGCTATGTTTTGTTTGTTTATTTGGTTGGGTTTTTTTTGACGTACTTATAAAGGTTATTTCACTAATGTTATGGCGTGCCAGCCCAATCTGTGAAGGAAACTCTCGAAGTCAGACATCACGAAATCCAGCTTGAAACGTACTCAGAATAATTAATAATCAATAAAAGAGTTAAAAGTCATATACATATACACTGATTTCAGTTCACAACATTTTGTGGACTCCGACCCATGGAAGAATCGAACCATTTTCTAAATGACACAAAAATATTTAATTGATATAAATGAGTAGTTCAAATAAATCTTAGTATGAACAAAAATGTGAATAAGCATCTTAAAGAATAATCAACTTATTCACACTGAATAATCGTTAATAACTCAATTATCAATAAGTCAAATAACAAATTCAGATTTTGTATGTATCGAAATAAAACTGCACTGTGTTCAGTTTCTATTGAATGGGTTGATTGTACTGATGCATGGGAAATCAATGTACCGGTAAAATAATTCAGTATACTGTTTGGGTACATAAATATAGTTGGTTAATAAAGAAATGAAAAGTAAGTTTTATTGTAAACTATCACAAATTCAAAATCACAAAACTCTTCTATCACTACTATATCAGTCCCAAAAATCATTGAAATATATGTGTTAGCGAAGTGATACTAAAAAACAACAGCTGTTTTAAGCACCAGAATGCTATTGATTGATTGGGGTTTTAAGCCATACGAAATGACTTTTTCGCTGATATGGAAGTGTGCCCGCCGAATCGGTAAAGTAAAGCCCAATCAACGACACTAACAACAAAGAGGACAAAGACATGACGACTGAGATGGATTTTCAACTTCTGGATATATTGGTAAGCGACGTTTCGATCTAGATACTAAGATCGTTTTCAAGCAATGTATATTAATTATATTAATATATCCAGAAGTTGAAAATCCATCTCAGTCGTCATGTCTGTGTAATTTACCCAGCTTCTAAATGCCACTCAAACAAGGAACAAAGAGGACAACAATGGACATTCAGAAGTGCAACTAGTTTGCTTCGTGATGCCTCTGATCTTTGACAGACACACACACACCCAGACACTGAATCACAATGTTTGTTTGATAGGGGTTTTACGCCGTACTAAAGGTCATTGCACTTATATGACGGCCTGCCAGCCCAATCGGTGAAGGAAACCCCCGTTAACAATGATTGCAATGCCGGACAAAACATTTATATAACATTAACAAAACAGGAGACCACAACAAATCGACATCCTGTGCCCCTTAGCTCAGAGAGCACCAGGGCACAGGAGTCTCCCACCCAACCACCCGCATATCACAATAAATGACAAGTATATAGAGTTCACCGCAAGCCGCCACGCCAAAAAAGAAACAGAGAAAAGGGACTGTTTCAAATTGTACAAATATAAAAAAACAAGATCTTAAAAAGAGACCATCTTCTAATAAACTTGATTAAAGCACAATAACAATTTTTTGATACAAATCAGGAATATAAAGAAAAAAGTTTTACAAATAATTCCTAACACTAGATCTCCAATCAAATGAGATACTGGTCATTAGCTCACAAAACACACAGCAAACTATACTTTGTAATAGTTTCTTGTACATATGATCATAGTTTTGTTACAGAAATATAACTTTTTTTCATTGGTGATCCTGGTTGGTCTTCCTTCAAATCATATTTTTTTTAGAGATTCCAATGGAAATGGTGTTTACTGTGACACAGATCCTTTCACCCCTGGAAAAAAACATATAACCAAAGTTTGAGTGTATTCCTATGTTTTTTGAGGAGACATTTTAAAAATAATGTATTAATCAATAATGTCATGCAAAATTTGGAGAGAAATTCTCAATTGTTAGATTTTTGCTGTTAAATTTTTGTTTTAATTTTCCAGTAATGGTATCCTGTAAGAACAACGGCTTTGATGAAACTTCTGTCTGGAAATCAGAAGAGTAACAGACGGGGGGCAAGCAAAAAGTAAACAACCAGAATAAGTTTTTCTCATAGCATTATTCCTGCTTAAGGCACAAGGTTACTGCTGTGAAGCTGGTTGCTATCGTTGATCCTCATCTAACTTACTCTTACCTAATATGGCTACAGGGTTGGCCTTAGATTAGCCCCTGAATCAGCGCCTATTTATATATATACAGATCTGTTTTCTTTTAGCCTATGATAAACTAGGGAAGGTTTGTCCAAGATGGCCACCAGGAGGAGCCTTCAAAGGAAATCAGACCAGTCCTGTTTATAGTGGCGAGCAAGCTGCAGTTGTTTTCGTGGTACATGTACCTAAGGCCTAGGTGGTTCAACTGGCTGACAATGACAAGACAAAAGCGGCAGGCAATCAGTTTATGAACATTCAAGCAAGAAATGACTGATGCAGGATTTTGTTTAGACAGTGAAAAGTGGCCATCCCTGGCAAACCTCCACTAATTTATTTTATCAGCAGCTGAAATACGAAAATAGTCTGTATATTAAATTGTCGCTATTCGCCTACGGTAAAATAGGCGATTTGTAAGCATACATGTTAAATGCTAAATACTTTTGATCTCTTTTCATACTTCTCAACACTTAATACTGGAGACCATACAATAACATTCATTTTTCTTCTGAATTTTTTTTGTTTTCTTCTCTGCTTCATTTATTGAAACAGAAGAGTTTGTGATTTTGGTTCCAGGCAGTATTTCAGGTGATTTCACTCTCATTATAATAAAGTAAAGGAAACCTCCCTTGGCATTACTGGTTTGATTGTTTGATTGATTGATTGATTGATTGGTGTTTATCACTGTGCTCAATGGTATTTCACTAATTTGCCGACTGTGTATATTCCAACAAAGTGACAATAAAACAACCAAAAAATGTGAAGTCGCTGTCAGTCAAATACTGTTCCTCCAGGGCTTCTTGATGCCCCTAATTCCTGAGAGTTTAGCAGCAGAGCATTGAAATCACCCCTCAACCTACAGCTTGAAAGTTAGATAAAAATTTGCAGAAATTCTCCAGTATAAAGGTGGTACATTTTTAATGGCTATTAAGTGCTAACTAGTAATATTAATTCAGCTGTTTGCATGTGGGTCCTCAACTAAGTTTTAACATGTAATAGAAGCCAATCTCCATTTGATCCCATACTGTGTGTGTTGTCCACCCATGTGCGTGTTTTCCACCCATGTACGTGTTGTCCACCCATGTGCGTGTGTTGTCCACCCATGTACATGTGTTGTCCACCCATGTGCATGTGTTGTTCATCTATGTGTGTGTGTTGTCAACCCATGTGTGCGTGTTGTCCACCCATTTGTGTGTGTGTGTTGTCCACCCATGTGTGTGTGTGTTGTCCACCGACGTGCATGTGTTGTCACTAGAATGCCTACCATTAATCTCCGCTCTTCTTGTCATTGATTTTTGGTTCTCCATCATGTTCAAAGATATAATTCCACCCCAGTCTGATGAGGTATGAATAGTTAAAGGTGGCCAGGAATCCCTTGGTCTGTTCTATGTGTTCCTCATTGTGGAGCGCCTCAAAGATGATGTAAGCTGGTCGGTATCCCAAATTCATCCACTTATGAACAATCTGAAAATAGTAAATTTAATTAATTCCTTATTATTAAAGATGATTTTTGTTTCTGTGCATTCCTGTAAGCAATTATAGGGAATCTGATGGAAACCTAACCTCCTCTCCTGTAAGTCACTCAAAGGGGACCTGACAGAGACGGGTTAACCGCCTCTACTCTTGTAAGTCACTCAGAGGGGACCTGACAGAGACGGGTTAACCGCCTCTACTCTTGTAAGTCACTCAGAGGGGACCTGACAGACTTAACCACCTCCACTCTTCTAAGCCACTCAGAAGGAGACCTGACAGAGAAGGGTTAACCACCTCCACTCCTGTAAGCCACTCAAAGGGAACCTTACAGACTTAACCACCTTCACTCCTGTAAGCCACTCAGACGGGACCTGACAGAAACGGGTAAACTACCTCCAGTCTTGTAAGCAACTCCCAGGGAACCTGACAGAGACAGGTTAACCACCTCCACTGCTGTAAGCCACTCAGAGGGGACCTGACAGAGATATGTTAACCACCTCCACTCTTCTAAGCCACTCAGAGGGGACCTGACAGAGATGGTTTAAACAACTCCACTCCTGTAAGCCACTCTCAAGGGATCTGACAGATACAGTTTAACCACCTCCACCCCTGTAAGCCACTCATAGGGAACCTGAGAGAGACGGGTTAACCGCGTCCACTCTTGTATGCCAATCAGAGGCGACTTGGCAGATACAACCGCCTCCACTCTTGTAAGCCACTCATAGGAAACCTGACAGACTTAACCACCTCCACTCTTCTAAGCCACTCAAAGGGGACCTGAGAGAGACGGGTTAACCGCGTCCACTCTTGTATGCCAATCAGAGGCGACCTGGCAGATACAACCGCCTCCACTCTTGTAAGCCACTCAAAGGGAACCTTACAGACTTAACCACCTCCACTCCTGTAAGCCACTCATAGAGGACCTGGCAGATACGGGTTAACCACCTTCACTCCTGTAAGCCTCTAAGAAGGAACCTGACAGAGACGCGTTAACCACCTCCACTCCTGTAAGTCACTCAGAGGGGACCAGACAGAGATGGGTTAACCACCTCTACTCCTGTAAGTCACTCAGAGGGGACCAGACAGAGATGGTTTAAACAACTCCACTCCTATAAGCCACTTAGAAGGGACCTGGCAGAGACGGGTTAACTGCCTCCACTCCTGAAAGCCACTTAGAGGGGACCTGAGAGAGATGCGTTAACCGCCTCCAGTCTTGTAAGCCACTCAGAGGGGACCTGAGAGAGACGGGTTAACAGCCTCTACTCCTGTAAGCCACTCATAGGGAACCTGGCAGAGACAGGTTTACCACCTCCATTCCTGTAAGCCACTCATAGGGAACCTGACTGAGATTTAACCACCTCCACTCCTGTAAGCCACTCAGAGGGAACCTGACAGAGACAATTAAACCGCCTCCACTCCTGTAAGCCACTCAGAGGGAACCTGACAGAGACGGTTAAACCGCCTCCACTCCTGTAAGCCACTCAGAGGGAACCTGACAGAGACTTAACCACCCCCACTCTTGTAAGCCACTCAGAGGAGACCTGACAGAGAC
>JAVFBZ010022037.1:0-11483 GCA_032466195.1 Katharina tunicata
GTATTGTTTTTATCTGTTTATATAAGGATAAATATATATATTTATGCACGCGCGAAAGGCGGGGTCTGATGCGCATGCCCATGGGCTGTTTTTTCATAATATAATTCTTTTTAATATTTTTTATTAAATTTTTGGCGTATGTTTATAATCGAGGAGCACTTTTCTTTGTGTACTAATCTTATTCCGATGTGTACTTGGCATTGTTTTAGTTGTTATGTGGGTCATTTACATGCAATTAGGTAAAACATTTTGACCAGTCAGCGCAAACGTTGATATCGTAACAAAATTGTCATCGTATTTGTTTTCGTAGCACATTAATATCTGTACAAAATCTATTCTGATTGGTCGGGATTTATTTAATTTTAATTTTTTAATTTGAAGTTGGTCGGTCAATCAGAAGTTTTAACTGTATATATGGGAGTTAAGAATGCTTAGACACATAAATGACTTAAATCGTCATGCGCAATGCTGCTGTGTTATTAATTGTCTGTATAGCCCAGAATGACCTCCAACCAAAATATTAACAACTTTAATGAAGATATAACAAAATATTAGTGCTGGAGATTGCGATATAGGACTCGTACATTACTTATTTTACTAGACATCATCTGATAAAGTTCAACTTATCATCATTGTAAATAGATATATTGATGCCTTGCTGATTTTTATAACTAATCTGTATCGCGATATATAAAATGTTAACCTTTATTGACAATCACAAATAAACCAGTAAATAAATACTTTTAAGTTTGTGTTAATTTCTTGTAAATTAGGGATTGTTCAGATTACTGACCTCAACCAAGCTTCCCACCATCTTGTAGGGTCCATGAAGTTTAGTCGGTAAATCTATACCTAATGTTTCGAGGCTGTAAAATATCATGTTAACCAAACTTGTGAATGACGCAACATTCTTTTAGAGTTAGATTGTTTTCACTGAACGTGTGCGCCATATGGCCTTATTCCGCGTGATTTAAATTCTCTGTTTCATAAGAAGAAGCGGACATTGGTTTTTCATTTGAATACTATCATTACCCGTTATGGCGGTCAGGCAAGCTATAGTTTCTAGCGCTCATATGGGCCATAACAGACTGCTTCTGGGTATACCTGTTACACACCTTCTCGATCTGATCTCGCGTGATTTCCTATGTATGACAAGGATAAGATAGATCTCCGAGGCCTCGATGATACATTTTGAAAACGACCCACTTAAGCTTATTATGTCAGATAATCATGCTAGTTCAACATCGCTTATCTCCGGTACCTTCCGTCCCCTCTGATTATCTGCTTTAGTTTTGTTTTTGCTATTATCCCATTAGCAGTATATTTACCACTGCAGTCAATATTCGTATCGCATGTAGACAAACGTACCCTATAGGACATCAATTGCATTCCCTGCCAATAGAAATCGACAGCAATCAGCAGGTGACAGCAAAGAAAATGAAGAAAAAAAATAGAACTATTTAGCATAACTTTAGGTCAATGTGACCAATGCAATAAGAGAATCAAGTCACGTGAGAAAGTGTTAATTTCTTCATAGGTCGATTAATCAGGTTAAGCATCAGCAGCCTCGCCCTGACGTTCACAGCAATATTCAAAATGTCTAGTCATTACATACAATGTCCGTCACCGAAATGAATCAATGGACCATTTTATACAAATAGTCAGATAATGGACATGGTACGTCTCATACGTTTTCTTACCGAGTTTTCTTCATATAAATAACTGTCTCGTATACCCGACACCTATTTGGACATAGTTATCAGTCAAAATTATAGCACTTCATTTTCACATTTCACTTCCTTATTTTAACTGGATCAGGATGGGTAGTATTAAGATCCGAAACATGCTCGCTTAAGATATTACAAAAGCCTTTGAAATGTTGTTGATCATCAGACCATGTGTCCTAGTTGTTGGGATGCTCGATACTTTCTGTATCAGTCTTTAAATTTGATGTGTACTTTCCAGCGTATCATTTTTTGTGTTTTGCTAGATTTCGCCAACGCAGCATTGTTGAAAATTTAAGAGATTTTATGCGAACTTAAGGTTAAGTCACTAATATCGATCGGGTGCCAGCCCAATGGGTGGAGAAAACCACCCTAACCAATGCTGGCAATACAGAAGACACGATAATACATGTACAGGATAACACAACAAATCGGCTCCCTGATGCCCCTTAGCTCACATAGCACCAGGGCAAAGGATGCTCCCACCCAACCCATGTTGCTGAACATAGTGACTCAGGCTAAATAGACACAACGGATGTGTAGGCCTATGTAACACGCCCTTCATCTGTTGAAGGGTTCATAGTTAGAGAGAAAAACTGATCATCAATTTTCTGAAAATTATCGATTCCCTATTTTGGGAAATTTCACCAACATTGGGACTGGGTATTTCAATCACTCATATGATGACAACACTCACTACTGTTTCATTTCAATGTCATTGGTGAATGAGATTGGAAAACCTTGAATGAGCTACAGAACTGTGCCATGCTAAAACATTGTAATTCCCGCATCTTATACAGGACGATGCGGAGCACATATTTGGAACTTGTACCGTCTTATTCAATATTTATTATCCATTTTCTCCAATACATGTACTTTGTGTATTTTTTATCAAAATATAATATTTGAAGTAACGGTAAGTGTAAAAAAAACTAGCTCCGCGCCAGTAATTTCAAACAAAATTCGAGTTATTGACGGAGATTTTCGAATTTGGCCGCCATCTTGCTACTCTCGTTGACAAATAATATTATATTTCAAATGTTACCAATATGTGACTAGGGAATTTTTGATACGTAAAATATCTCAGAGTTCAATTTTGTCAAACAGAATTAAAAATCACTTAAATGGATTAGAAAAATCGGTAAGTGCCAAAACTAAAAATTACACATTTTTATTCAAAAATAAGTCAAATTGTTAGCACCTTTGAGACAAACTGAATATATTTTAAGTTCATGTACACACAAGCTTTCGCTAACAGTAGATGATAGCTTCTTCAGGTGTAATGAAATGACCCCATTTCAATCGGCTAAATGTGGTGCCTATCATCATAGATCAGAGTAGGGTATAGCCGTGTTAGTCTATAACTATAGGAAAAAAATAACTAAAGATTTAGAAGACCAATTTGACTTTTTTCCTATAGTTATAGACTAACACGGCTATACCCTACTTTGACATTTTTGTTTAGCACTGTTCTGTATCGTTATATATGGACTACTTAGTAGACTAATAACTATACATAACTCTGCATCTAACCGTGAATATGCAAAGCATTCACTAAAATCGTCGTCCATTTCGCATGGTTCCAGAAACTCAATCAAATGGATTGGTTAGTTGATGTTAAAGTCAGCCTATAATGTCTGTTCTCTGCTTGTATTTATCTATTTGATTGGTGTCTGTGATGGGCCGGACTGCTCGCAGCGCCAAATGTGATGGGCCGATCAGGTTCTTCCTTCTCGGAGACACTCTGAGACTACTAAAGATGGAGACGACAAATAGGATTGGAGGAGATGTAACACAGCTACATTGTTACTGAAGGTTTACAAAATGAACAGCATGCTCACGACTGTCTTTCTCGATCTTGGCACCAACTCTCGTATCATTGCGCAACCAAGTGCTCAACGAAACGTTGCTCTATAAAAACATAGTTCTTTCATTTATCACAGTGTCTAACATAGTACTGAAGATAAGAATGTAAATCGAGCCATCCAGGTATAATGAAACTAAAACGAAGACGAATAAATCTGGTACTTAAGGGTATTTCACTGACATGATGACTTCATGTTGTTGGTGGGTAGTGCAAAACAGAGAAGAAACCTTATAAAAAACAGCCCGCAATCACTGTAAAACTTCCATTATATATTTATATCAAGAGTAATCACACTGACACAGGGATATCGACTTATTAAAGCTGATAAACCATCTCATTTTCTAGATAAATTCTCAGAGACAAGTTTCTATATAGACTTGAGACTTGAATCTATATGTATGGTCCACAGGGTAATTCCAACCTATACCGGTAACAGTGGAGGGGAGGCTTAGCAGTCTACCGCTCAACCAAGACACAGCGCGTCTCTTAATGTATACAATCGATAGGTAACCAGCCTGACAAAGTGCAATTCTACCCCCAAGTTTGGAATCTGGATAAAGTAGACCCAAAGCCCTCAAATTGTCCAACAATACAGACACACTTCACTGCTTTAGATCTTTTTCATAGATTCATACTTTAGTTAATTCATTTTAATTTGCTATGGACACAAGAAACGTCTTGTCTTAAGTTTATTTTTTACAACAAACAGATATAAAATAAGGATTTTGAACTTTATATTGACTGGCCAGTGTCAAGTGTGAAAGGGACATCCAGCATCCCCAAGTCCAATAGATGATTGATTGATTGATTGATTGATTGATTAGTGTTTTACGCCACAACCAGCTGCAGGTAGAATGGCATGTACCCCTCAAAAGGTGGTTCTATATGTACTATCACGCTTAAACCAGTACGATTTTCAAATCACTTCACTTGTGAAAAGTATAAATTACATTCAAATATCAAAAGCTGTGTCGAGATTAAGTTATTATTAAGTAATTATTTAAGTGAACTCCTGATTATTTTCAACAGATATCTTGTTGATTGATTGATTGATTGATAAATTGGAGTTTAGCGCCACTTTCAGCGTTTTTTCAGCTACGCAGATGTCTTGTACTTTGCACTCAGTGCATGATTGTTCTCAAGTGGTGCAAGAATATTTAAAGCTTTTCTCCAGTGATTTTGTGGCACCTAGTTCTTAAATTTATGAAGATGTCCTTGTAACCAGTCCCACGTTATTTTGGCCATGTCAAAACTAGACTCGATTATAAATGCATGATCTAGGCCTTTCTCACACAATCTCACATCAGCGTGAGGAAATCTTGCCTTCATGTCTCGGTAATACTTCTGCGGACACCAGTAGTCTTCCACCCCATAATAAAAACTCAGCTTCGGTAAATTTTCCTGGATTAATGTCGTGTCCAAATCTTTCACTGTCAGCATTTCTTGCAGTGCCATATATATCACATTCCCAACGTTAAAAGGGTCAAATAAATTCATCGAGGCATTGTACACACATCCTGGGACTGACCGGTCACGAAAATACCACAAAATCATCCGATATTGTAAATGTGGGGATAGGTAAGATAAAATGTAAACTATCCCTAAACCCAGCCAGCGCAAATATCTCAACAGCGGAGTAGCTATTTGGCCTTTAGGTGAATCCGCCATTCTTTCTATCGTAGGGAATAACATATAGCTCCGAAGAACATTGTGTGAGTCTTTAATCCCTGATAGCATGTGCAAGATCATGTAACAACCGATGGAATGACCAATCAGAATGAGTCTTACATCTGCAGGAATGTGCTCCTTGACAAATGTAACCTTGTGTTTGATTTGTCCTTGCAAAGAACAAACTTGGTAAGAGGTTTGGACTGAAAAGAAAATAATACTTTTTAGCATGATAAATACTTATGTGAACACAATATTGTCATAAAAGAGTGTTTAATAGTCCAATAAAGAAATAAACTTACTAATACAAGGTAACCAGATTCTATAATGAAAACCAAGACATTTGAAGTTTGGCTTTCGTATCTAATTAAAGTATCCCATATGAATATGCTAATAATCTTTGCAGTTCCCATTGTCAGAAGTGGATCTGACGTACATGTAGCAGTACACAGCAAAATCCTAAGTCTGCTTATAAAGGAACATACCCCCCCCCCCTTATATGATGGCGTGTCAGCCAATGGGTGAAGGATACCAACCTCATCAACAGTGGCAACAGACAAGGACGCCACGGAACAAGAACAGGACTCTTAGCAGGACGCTATAACAAATCAGCATCCTGATGCCCGATTAGCTCAGAAAGCACCTGTGCACAGCAAGCTCCCACCAACCATTCCCTATCTGACTAAGGATACCCTAAATGCTCAACAAATTCGACCTCTATGGACACATGTTTCAAGTTATTGAAGGTATTAATGTGAGATTGGAATTAAAACTTATATTTTCTTGTAGCTTAAAGTGTGAACTTCTTAAAAATTTCAACAGTGTGTTTGTACACTTCTTAAACTTTGCATAAAATGTAGTTTTATAAGTGGTAAATAGGGTCGAATTTGTTGAGCATTTAGGGTATATGTACCTACCTAAATCTAGGTTATTATTGGAGTTTGGTATTGAGACATGCCCTGCGTTTGACAGCCCCCACACCGGTATAGTGCCATCAGATAACTTCCAGAGTTCTGTCATATAATCCTGATAATACTCTATTATACCAGGATTTCCTAAACATAGAATTAAAATCACATTTAAAAATTATAGCCTTTGTTTGTTTGTTTTCCTATTCACTCTTGGGACTGCGCCTTGGCTCTGTGGTTGAGCATTGGACTACAGAAGCCCCCCTTCGATCCCCCTTGCGGACCGTAGGTATATAAGGGGATTTTTCCAGTGGGTGGGGAGTTCGCGGGGTGGTTTTTACGAAGTTTCTTCTCGATCTTCCAGCATACACCGGCAACGCAAATTAATAAGTCGTCATATACATCATAGGTAACATACTCTTGGGTACGACGTTGAACACCAATCAAACAAACAAACAAACAAACCTATTCATTCTTTGTTTCTTTGATAGGATAATTGAGATTATTTATTAACATGTATGCGACATTGTGCCAGTTCAAAAAGTTAAACATCAAAATCACTGGCAACAGTGTGTTTGGTTTGTCTGATTGGGCTTCCACACTGTACTTAAGGTTATTTCACTTGTACCAGAGCGTGCCAACCCAATGGGTGAAGAAAACCAATCTCAACGAGGCTGACATCGAACAGGACATTAACAGTATGCTAAACAGGACAGTACACAAACCAGCTTTCTGATCTTAACAAGCACCACAGGATAGGACGCTACCAGCCACTACTGCCCCTACTAAGCCAGAGGGCTAATATTACAAAAACATAAACTTAAACCAAGTCCAAAATGCAGTTAGTGCTCTAACCTGTGACACAGACAGAGCACCAGGCCAAAAATGAATGAACATTTTATTCAATCCACAGGCCTCTGAGTTAGGGTATTTTATTTAGGCATCTATACTTTAGTCAATTATGTGTGATATTTTGTCCCTTGGTATGCTGTGCTTTGTGTTAAATTTTGCTACCTACTTCACTCATATATTTTATGGTGTGCCAGCCCAATGGGTAAATGAAACCATCCTCAAATAGACTGGCAACAAACAGGACAAGGACAGGACAAAACAGAAAGTCACAACACATCAGTTGCCTGATACCCCTTTATAGCTCTGAGAGGACCAGGGTATACAGGAAGCTGTATGCCTGTGAGGCACAGGGCAGGGATCACCCACAGTGACACCAACCCTTCAATATAAAGATTTTAAACAACCTTGACAAAAACATATTTCTCATACCTGGAATGACTAGAATCAAAAGACGGGATTTGGTTGAAGGTGCTGGCTTTTCGCTAAGGGGAGGTAACTGGCCACATTTCATCACATGTGTTGGCATTCCCATTACGGTGAAGAAATCAGAAGTCACGGCTGAGTCCTCCGCCATGGTTGTGGTTTATGTTTCCAGACCTTATAAAACAGAGAAGAAAAAAATCATGAATAATTTGACGTATATCCTGGCTGTCATTTAAAAGTTGTTAATAATAATAATAATTGACTTCAAAGATGATTTGAAGATTTAGCAATTTAGTACATTTTGTTTATGGGAAATACTACATGTACCATAATACGATTTCAATGTGGTTTGTGGAAATGTTTGAATAAATCGTTGATAATAACCGGTGTCCTCCAGTTATAAGTCCAAACCTTTGCCAGCAAAAAACCTCAGGCACTGTCTCTTTTGGCACAATAAAGAAAGACAGATTTAGAGATTAGGTAAATTTACATAGAGATACTGTAAGCTTATTTTGTTGAATTCGGTCGTTAACCGAAAATACCATTTCATACCTTGTCTTTCAATTTTCTCATTATGGTACACATGATATAAAAAGCTATCCAAAATAAAATCAGTTGCATGTGTACCAGAGCCAAGGTAGGATTCCAGAGCTCATACCTGTCATGGGGTGAGGACGGTCAGCACTACCCTAAATCACCTATAATTTCAAACACGTATCATTGTCTCTTTTTTGAAAATTGTGAAAGTATTATAGCATGTAAACAAACAAATTTATGTTTTCTGTAAAACCCTGAATCTGCTCAAACTCAACATTATCATATGACAGCCATATGTTATTTCAGAGCCATAAACATAGCTTCCAAAGTTGTAAGTTTATAGACGAAATTTCAGGTGATTTAGGGAAGTTACTTGAAATTGGGTGGACAAAGTCAATTCAGTCAACACTCAACCGTCTGACATTTGCCGCCAAAAACTGGTAAGCTAAAGTGCTTTGCTTTTTAATAAACCAATGTGCCAGTCAAATGGTTTAGGAAAACGAAAATGTCACAGTATATGAACAGGACGAAACACAGTACACTGGTATCCTAATCTAGCTATTGTAACTAAGAGACTAATCTCTTTCACCTACAAACTGAGTGGATCATGTCTTTTTTTTTTTTATATTTTGATAATGCTTGACGGGGGCGAAAAACCAAGATCTGATCTACACATGAGGTATTTTGTCAACTTGGGCATAAACATGCCTAAAGAGCCAAAATCACAAACATTTACATAAATAAATTAACCACAAAAATGTTCCTTTACCTTTTTACTTTTATTTGAAACACAAAGGACAACAATAATCCATCAATGCTCTGAAATCGGACGCAAAAAAAAGCAGGCCCACAACTTTCCCAGACTGATGGCAGCAGACGTGTGCTGTATGAAGTGAGTCAATGATGTTAGCGTTTAGACTATAAAGCACAGATTTCAAGCCCTTTCGCAGGAAAAAAATGGAGAGATAAGATGATAGTTGGCTGGATATATTTTTTAACCAAAGTTAAAAGGTAAAAAAGCATTCTAGTTTCCAATTTTGTTTTTTGTAAATGTATTTGGACGTTTTTAAAGATGTTTAAGGTACTTGTCGGTCAGTTACTTGGCCAAGTAATGCTACACAATCTGGTCCAGTTCCAAAAAATTGTGAATATCTCTGGTGGAAGCAATCCTCATAAAATTCAAGCGGGGAAATGGGAATGTTATACCGACTTGAAATTGCTATCAAACTCATGGATTTTTGACAATTAAATGATCAGATATAAATGGCGCTGTCGCTGGCGACAATGTGGCATGCTTCACTGAATCCCACATACATGTAAGCTTTTGATCAGCTTCTTACATCAACGCCTATAACTTTAGCGAGCTAGTTTCCAACGGGCTTGATGACTAGCAGGCAAGTAGTGCTAGAAGTAACTCTCCTATAATATTTAATAATTTTTGACATTTAATTGGTTGGAGAGTGACAGTGAAACACTCTTATAAAAACGTCGCCCCTACAAACGTTGTTGATTTGTTATTCTCGTCAAATCCTTTTAGTAAGATAACGCAATGACAAAAAAATTGGGATAATCCTGCCAAACCAAATGGGCGTTTCTTCACAGTCACGTGACTATGACAGCCACACTCAGTATCAGGGAGTCTAAAAATAACTTCAAGTCTGACTGTATGGATTTTTGCATTTGTCGACAGCATCATGTGACTTGTCAAGGTGCAGATTCAATTAGTGACAAGCATAAATTATAAACTGTCATGTGACTTATTTGATGGTTATAGGTAAAAATGGTGTCTTTTGAAAGCTAACTCCTTCTATTTGGGCAAATTTTGTTGGCCTTTTATACCTTATTACACGAGATGACTCCCGATTGTTGGGCTCTAATTGAAGAGGAGATAAATCTCGACAGACGTTATAGGTGTTTGTTTACTTGCAAGTGACTTATTTTTTGTTTAAAATGCTACGAATTAAATCCCATTCGTATGGCCGACGTTTATCTAAGAGTGTTTCACTGTCACTCTCCGTACTATAAAATGTCAAAAATTATTAAATATCATAGGAGAGTTACTTCTGGCACTAGCAGGCGAAATGACTGTAATTCGATATTCGCAATTTATTAGCTGGATCGGGTTGCGGTAAAGTTTAATGTGTTAATGAACTTGTAAAAAATGTATAAAAAGCCCAATCAGACGTAAGCTTTTTGCCCGTCAGAAAATAACTAAAAAACTATCGTCTTAGCTCCTCGGATTACTATAAACAGATGATAAATCCACTAAAGTATAAGCACATAGAAAGTTAAGCCGGTGCTGTTATGCTGTTTTCAAATTAAAACAACACAGTAGCAAGTAATTAAAGCAAAGATTCAGTATTGACACGTTGATCTTAACCTCTAAAATAAAAGTAAAAAAAAAAAAACAAGAACAGATCAGTGCTTTAAGTTTAACACTCAAAAAAACTTGTACCTCTGTCACTCCTTTCTGGGTGTTACAACAACAACAGCCGATGAAGGCCCCTGCAACTAATTAAAAAACGTTCTGATATCTTATAACCTACCATTCCAGATGTATGTAAATTATTAAGTTGATAAAATGTTTCGTCACATTTTTATCAAAATTCTGCTGAATACAAGTCAATCACTATGTTTTTCTAACGCCATTAGTTATTATTTGTTAATGCTCTGTTGGACATTTAATATGTTTTTGACCTTCAAACGCAGAAGATTGACTTTGGCACATGGAGAACGTTTGACTGACTTACGCAAGTTGTTTACGTTTGTCGACAGATCGTGGTTGGGCGACCGCCACTGGATCAGTGCAAAGTTTTGTCTCAAAATGGCAGGAAAAGGACTTTCAAGTCTGTTGAAAACTGGGATTGGAATCTGTCGCCATGAGGTAAGTATTTTTTGTCAAATTTTCACTAAAAAGCCTAAACATCGAAGTTGAACAGTAGAAAAATTAAGAATAGCTCTGGTCGAAGCAATCCTCACAAATTGTGAAAGTATGATCGTTGAAATGAAGATTTAAACAATGCTACTATACCATGCATGCACGAATACTCGAATTAAGACCAACAGTGTAATTTTAACTCCACCATGTTTGCATCTATTCAAATATCGCGGGGGAAGGGGATTAAACTACAACAGTTAGGTGAACAAATATTGTAGTCTAATCCACTCCCCCACAACGCATGAAGATTTGAATCGAGACAAACATAGCAGAGTTGTCGGCTGTTGGCTGGCGAGCATAAACAGTGATGTACATCTCATTTTTAATGCGAAAGAACGCCTAACTGACCTATTCACACGTGCATTTTAGAAACAGAACCTTGTTGCATGACATTACAAGGTCCAGTTTACGGGGCTACGTTGTGGTGTGTTATTGTGGCGCCCGATGTGGTATCCAACAGAGCTATTCATTGAAGGTGACTTCATATAATGTAGTGCCAGAAGTAACTCTCCTATGATATTTAATAATTTTGTTAATTTTATAGAACGGAGAGTGACAGTGAAGTA
>JAVFBZ010022048.1:0-11482 GCA_032466195.1 Katharina tunicata
GTTCTTCAATTCGTCAACATACAGACTAGATAAATATAAGATTCATAACGTTCTTCAATTCGTCAACATACAGACTAGATACATATAAGATTCATAACGTTCTTCAATTCGTCAACATACAGACTAGATAAATATAAGATTCATAACGTTCTTCAATTCGTCAACATACAGACTAGATAAGGTGCAATGATTCGATGTTGTTAAGAACGTTTTCACGCAATTGAGTTTTCTCAACAACTGCAGACCGAAACGTTGCGCAGATAAATACCAGAAGCTGTTATCCATAATAGCTTACGTTATTCTAAGTGTCTCGACTTCTATATGTACCTCTTAAAGAAGGTGCTGTTGGCTACTTAATTTTGTGTACCTCTGCTATATGTTTCGCTCCTTGTTAAGTGAGGATATTGATAATCTCAGCAAGTGGTGTATAACAAACAAAATGTGCCCAAATGTTTGCAGAACTAAATGCATGACTGTAACAACACGTCAGAAACGTATACATATTGGTGATGCAAATTTAACTGTCGCCCTAAATGGTCAGACCATTGAAAGTGTAAACTGTCATAAACTATTATAGGGATATCTATAAATAAAAATCTAAATTGGTCTGACCACATCCAAAATATAGAAAAGACACTATAAAAGTGCTAAAATATCCCTCTTAGCACGCTGTCGCATCAAATGTTTTCTGTCTCTTGAATGTAGGAAAATATTTTATTGCTGTTTTATCCTATACCTCACTTTAACTACTGCTCTATTGTTTGGAGATAACGCTGATGTTGGTCACCTAGATGCACTTGAAAGGCTTCAAAAACGCCAAGAATGTCATCTAGAGATATGTACATAAAACTGAACTGGTTGCCTTTTGTTCTGAAATTCCAACTGAACCGTCTAATATGTGTGTACAAATGTATTAAAGGTATAGCACCATTCCTTCTTTGTGATCAGTTTAAACCGTATGCACCAGGTAGATCATTACGGTCATCTAACAAAGGTCTTTTAACGGTTCCACGATGTAGAACGGAAATGTGTAAAAAATCTTTAAGAGTAAAAGGAGCAAAAGATTTTAACAAACTACCTCTGTGTGTTGTAAATAGTAAATCTGTAAATATTTTTAAAACAGAATGTGAAAGATATTTTTTTAAATTATATTTATCAGAAAATTCATAGGCCTAAGTGTTTTCAACCCAATGTATTTTTTACAGACAAAGTCAAAATTAAGTATTATAATGTTTTAGTTTAAATCAGTGATTTTACCTTTCTCAATGACAATTATCTATTTTGTTGAATTATCTATGTTTACAATCATTCGTATGTATACATGTACATTATATACTCATTAGAACTATTTTAGCTTAATTTATTTGCCAACAATAGGACCAATGCAATATTTACATGTTATTTGTATATAGGTTGTGAAAAAAAAGCGGGTGGCTGAACATTTATTTTATTCAATGTTAATTTTAATGTCAATTTATATTTATTGTATATATATTTATTGTATTAATGTAGAGAAAGAAAAGTTTGCTTGCCTCCACCGGGATTCGAACTCGGGTCTCTGGCTAGCAGGGCCAGCGCTGTAACTGACTGAGCTACATAGGCTCACTGTAGAACGCACGAATTTATATATATTTATAATTCGTTTTATATCTCGACCTGCATGAAAAGAGGCGCATGCCTATTGTAGTTTATCGAGTTTAAAATAAATCACTATCACTTGTCGGTGTTTGTGGCCAGTGATTTCTTTGGGGTCATCGCTGGTTATTTGCATACACCGACTCAGTCTAAACAGCATAAAAACATCAAGCAACCAACCAATCAAATCAAACCAAACAAACAAACACACACCCATCCAACCAGCCAACTAAAATCGAACATTCAAATAGTTCATGAAGGTCTGCTGCGCTTGAACATCCACAAGAAACAGTAAACACATTTTTGAAAATAGAATCCAGAACTTTTAGGGTGAAATATCGTTACATCTACGGGTAAATTACATATTTTAGAAGTGCGTTTTGTTTAAAATACTGCTTTTAAAACATTAAATATCAAACATACATACAGATGGGTTGGTTTGTTGGTTTTATATAATGACAAATGTTACAGTCTATGGGTAACCATTTTATTGTATCATTGTGTAAAAGTGCAGTTGCTGTTTAGTAATGGCCTTCACATTTTAACATGTCTTGCCTAAATATCTCACAACTTACAATGCACACACCTCATGGATGTTTATTGTTTAAAATACCACCAAAGAAAGGAACTAATGAGGGAATCGACGGATGAGTGAATCACTTTGCGACCAGTCATTGAATGTATCAAACTGTTCATCAACTGTCAAATAAATCAACTATCATAGAACTATTATAAATGAAACAAACGAAACATCATTAGTTGGTTGTCGCCCATAGCTTGCTTAATCGCAAAAGAATAAACATATATATATATTTTTAAACATATTTAAAAATATCCCAATCTTTTATTTTTTTCATATATGTACATGCATTTATTTACAACTGTCAATTTGTTGATAACTTTTTTGTTTACAATTTTTTAAGATACAAATGTAATCTTTTAAATATTGTATGACATACAACTATACAATAACATATTAGTATCATCTTACCTTGTACATTCCATATACATGTATAACTCGTGCTTTATTTTTGTAATTCTTTAATGAGACTTTGAGTTGTAATTAAAATCATGATCATGAAAAAATCCATTAATTGCAAGAAAAAGTGCAAATCCCAAAAGGTGTAAACTGATATACATTATTGTTATTTGTTATCATTTATCTTTACAAAAATAAACTGCTAAACAGTGAATGAAATGTGTACGTTGTCTTCTATCATATGTTAGTCATGTCAAAATGCAGTAAATAATGTGGAGCAATAGTTAAACGAACAAAAAACAAAACTCTATCCATTTGTTCTCGTTTCTCATGAAAAACACAGTTTTCCTGGAAGTCGGAACATCCACAAGATGATTCGACTCGTTGGGACTCAGTCATGGTGTGGAGGATGTGTCTCAAATGATTGTAAGCTCGACCTCGCGACGGTTCAGAGCAATTTGGATTGATAAAAGTACCAAACTGACATCCTCAAAAGAGTCGCGGAACTTAATTACACCAATCATGTCCTCTAACGGGATAACACTTCATGGATGACAATGCCAGACCCCATTGTTGACGCCCTGCGGCCCAACGCCATAACGTTGATGTTTTGCGGTATGCCTACTATTGGGTATAGGGCAATATGCTTTAGCGCTTGCTACACTTGACAAACATATGAGTTCAGATAGAGTATTATTTTCGCAATTGAACTTCGCATAAGTTCGAAAGTATGATAGACCTAAGTGGAATTATTGTAAATAAGATGTAAAAAAAACAACAAACAAATTAGGAAGTAAACAGTAAAGCTTACGACTTCAAAAATGAATACACATGCGCCGCATGGTGGTTCAATACTTCGTTTCATTTTAAAATGATTGTCATAAATGGTAAACATGTGTTTTGTCATAAAATGTTGAATCGCTATTTACATCAGTGTGTTTCTATTGGGAGTCGTAATTTTGGTATACTTCATTAAACTTATCAAAAAGAATAATGCTATATTTCAGACCAACCAAGACACGGTACCTTTTAACTAAAGGAGTTGATCATTGTTTTCCTTCAATACTTCACAGAAGCGAAAAAAATTCTTTAAAACTGATAATTATTACACCGAAAAAACAACAACATGCATCATACTATAGACACGTGTTTATACATTCGGATACTATTTCCACCACACGTAGATACAAAAATAAAAGCTAAATCTATAAGATAAAGATTCATCCTCAAAATGACTTTCCAAATTTATAGAATCTCCAACCCTGTGCTTTAGTTGTGTCCATCACCTTTTCTTTACAGGTAAACCACCATCTGAAATTGAAAAAAAGGAATATATCACTACCATTGAAATTGACCTTCGGTGCTACTGGCTGAAGAAACTTGACCTTTAAAATGAACGCAAAGGGAATTTTCAGTGCATGATCACAGTATAAAGTTATACTTTAAAACCAGATGAAAAATAAATATGGTCAGAATCCATGTTTTCCACTGATAAGTTTTGCAAAGTACAAGAGTAGTGGAACTCCAAAGAACGAAAAACTCATTTTGATCTCAATATTTCAGCGCTTTATTTTGCCATCATCAGTACCTCTCTTGATGGTGGCGAAACAAAGCGCCCAGATATTGAGATCAAAGTGAGTTGTTCGTTCTTTGGAGTTACACTACTCTTGTACTAAAATGACTTCAGTAATCAGATGTTTTAAAGACAAAATGTGTATGTGCTGTGGCGGCGACCTTGAACTTTAACATAGGTAGCATCTCAGTGGAATACTAGTTGCCGGAGGGTTTATTGTCTGAGAAATTGTCGCTGCATCAAATAAATGACACTGGCGGAAATCTGACGGACTACTCTTTGTTATAGGACAGGTGGGGTTGGAGCAAGTACCATAGACAAAATGCACTTACCCTTTCCGTTGACATTTTTTTGGATATCCAACTTTAAAACATTTAGGTTCTAAGAGGTTGAAGTATAGGCGACCAACCCATGAAGCGGCAGTCTCGTCAGTCACGTTCTTTAGGCATCCGTAAAAACGATCCTCGCATGCGCAGTTAAATCTAAAAGTCAAAACCAAAATAATAACATTATTACAAAAGATCGCACAAAATAATCCTAAAAAAGAACTACGAGGAAGTTTTATACTCAGAGCCGCGGGTGGTATGGCCCTTAAATAATACCTTAAATAAAATGTCAAAATTTCATAATACACAGCAATATGGAGACCAAGGGGAATAACCTCTGTCTAGACCAACAGTGGCAGAAAAGTGCCAAGTGTAAACAAATCAAACATGGCCGAGCTTATATTTCAACAGCCCAATACCGATTTGTGTACCTGCATAAACTTGACCAATTAGTGATTCCAAATTTAGTACCAAAAGGTGATATACTAGGATCAGGACAATGGTCGTGTTTACCTGTATAAAATTGATCAATTAGTGATTCCATATTTAGTTAAAAAAGTTGATATATGGCGAGGACAATGGTTGCGTTTACCTGTATAAAATTGACCAATAAGAGATTCCATATTTAGTTCCAAAAAGTGATATATGGCGAGGACAATGGTTGCGTTTACCTGTATAAAATTTACCAAGTAGTGATTCCAAATTTAGTACCAAAAGGTGATATATTTTGCCAGGACAATGGCTGCGTTTACCTGTATAAAATTGACCAATTAGTGATTCCATATTTAGTTCCAAAAGGTGATATATGATCAGGACAATGGTCGTGTGTTCGACAGCACCGGTCTGTTTCGTCTTCGCTTCCCAAATCCTCGTAATCTGACGCCAGATTACCGAGACCACACCATTTAGTGCCTGTAAGTAAAAACATTCACAGAATGCAAAAGAAGATAACTAAAATCTCGTGATATTTTTTTTTTGCGGCGAAGACCTGCTTTTTGACCCTGCATCTGAAGACCCTTAAACCGAGGGGGAAAAGCTATTTTTTTCAATTTTTTTGTATTAAGGATATATAACATGTTGCGAATTTGATTTTCTTAACTTAGCGTGTATTGTTTAAGTCACCCTTGACGGGTTTTCGGACACAATGGACAATGTTCTTGTTTCGAATGCAGTGCATGTGTAGTTGCTTAGAAATAAGGAAGAAATTTCAGTACGGCGTTAAACCCCAATCAAACAAAAAGGTATATGGTGTCAATAACTCACCCTTCTTTGTGAGCTGATCTACAAACACCTACTAATTAAGCAGGTCAATAATTAAGCAGGTATGCATGTCCTACCTTTCACAAAATATCTTCCAAAATATGCCTAAACATCGTATAATAAATTTTTGGTTCCTTCTTATAGCGGATAACGTGAAATGATGTAATGTTATGGCTGGATTTTGTGTCGTTTTCTTACCGGGTATGATGAAGCGTTTATGCCTATGTGTATGTTGTTCAGGTATTGTATGACAGATATCTAACAGCATGTCCAGGTCCTCATCACTCACGACTTTAACAGACATCTCAAACATTCCGCTGTTTAGACTTCTGAAATGAAGAGAAAACATTTAATTTAGTTGTATATTTTTTGTCTTGTGTTCAATGGAGTAATTCAAGCTATTCACTCCTATTCAGTTCTAAGACAGATTAACCCCGCATGCTTTGTAACTGTATTACTCATCTGCCGTTCATACTTCTGTTACTGTCTATGGATACTATCGTGCTGACGTTTAGATACAGGTCTACCGTGGCCTACCGTCTACCACGTATCTGTAGTCCTTTATAACGATAAAGAACAGTGCTGAATAAAAATGTGTCAGAAATTTTAACTGTTTGCATGTACGTGCACATTTTTATTATTCAATTATGTGATTTCCAAGTCTATTTAATATAATTTAACTCTCTTTTCCATTATATTCATAAAAAATAACCAACTAAAATCTCACTCATTGATAACATTTATCAAATTCAATTTTTTGAGAGTAACAAAATGGCGACAAGCTTCGAAATTTAGCCAAATAACTTTAAATGTATTCGATTTTTTTTGGTAGCAAGCCAACCTTATGATCTTAGTAAATATCATTAGGCTCAGTAAGCTAGCATTGACATATTTGTGCACTTGTTGTGTCTTCACTGTCGTGTAAATACCGTGAGCTACACACATATATCGAGGGGTTTTATTTTTAAACAATGTGAATTAGTTGATATAGTCTGACTGTATAAATAAGCCCACCGTATCTCTAAACCTTCCTCAAAGGCAAAGCCCAAACATTATATCGAACGTCTCGATCAAAGTCAAATTATTACGTCATTAGGTCAATTTCCATGCATAACTTTTGAAGATGAGGACAATGAATGTTTGTATTTGTATGATAAACAATATCCCTGGTATTTCATGCATTCCCTCATTGATTATTTTGACCCCAAACCCCAAAACTTACGACGGCTGCTTCTCTTTATAAACTGTATCTATCAAGCTCAAGGATAATTCAAACCTCTAAAAACTTTTAGTATAATGTGGCTCTTATAGTGTTCTGTCAGATCGTATTTTAATTGTAATGTTAAACGGAATAGTTTCCGTGATTATCTAAAAAACATGCTATCGTGCAATTGCAATAATATGAAGTACCTACATAAATATGCCTGTTTTCTGTTGCCATCCATGACCAGCTCTCAGATAACGATCCCAGAAAGCAGTTTCAGATTAAACACAAACTTTTAACGTTTAAATTCCGAATTTTGAGTTTAAAGTCAGAACATGAAATTAAATCAAGTGAAGAACTCAGTCACAGGCTCCTGCAAGGCGCAGCAAAGCTAAGCACTTCTAGTTTTCTACATCAGGGAAGTGTTGTTTCAGATTTTCCCACCAAAGAAGCTATTTATGATATTTACTGAATACTCTGTAAACAAATAGCTTTAATACGCGTATGTTTAACTTGTCCTGGATATGATACAGTGGGGCATTAATTATTCAACAAACAGTATGTTCGGGATTTGATAGCATTATTTCCACTGATGAGTTCAACAAAGAAGAGTAAAGTTACGACTCCATCAAAAGATACACATGGATGCATGGTGATTCAATATTTCCGTTTTTTTTAAAGCCATTATCAAGATGTTTGATACAGAGATGTATTAATCCTTAAACAAATAGTATATGTCCTAGGTACAGAGAGGTCTTTAACACACAGCATGTCCAGGAGTGGATACAGAGAGGTATTAATCTTTTAACAAAAAGCATTGTCCTGGATGAGATAAATTACTCAGGATTATACCATTTTGAGGAGGCTGTATAGTTTGCGCAACAGGGTCCAAAGGAAAGTTCCTTAAACTGATATAGGCCTACGCCGTCAACTATAGTATTTTTCCGCCACGTATCTTTTGCGAAACTGCTAAAAAATGCTTATAAAATATTTCACTCACCTGTTGGAGAAGGTAGCACATCTTATGGAGGTGTCAGCTGCTGGGATTACATCTTCCCCTGGACCGGCCACACTCTCCCCAAGGAAAAGTTGAACAACTCGCTGTCCGTCCGTAAACACATTTACCGTTGAAGGATCAAGCGATGCTGCTGAGGCTTTCAACACAAGGGCGGCTGCATATAGGCTGAAAACAGCAGCTACACGCCACATATTTATTCCTTGTAACGCTGAGTGGCTGTGTGTATAATTCCTTGTTCTTCTCGTTGACAAGTCTGGTATTGCTTAGAGGGTTTAACTTAATACAGCTGCGCTCAACATTTTATATAATCAGCAGCCCTATATAAGTCACACAATAGTTCAAAGAGTTCGACGAATTATGAATCTTTTCAACGTAAAATGATGCTGAGTTCTATATCTAACTGCTTTAATGCAATATTAGTCAGAATCGCGGTCGAGAGATTTTCATGAAAAAAAAAGTCATTTCCTTGTATACGTCAACTGGCGTGATCTATTTGAAAGTTCACTTCTCAGCAAAGTTTACCACAAGAGGTTAATTAATACAGTCTGATTGCTGGGTCTGTCTTATTCTCAATTAACAGCTAAATAAATACACATTAAATACAGGTAGGTATTATCTATGCCTAGGGCCTATATCTACCCTTTCAAGTTCGTTCTTTGCCCGTGTCTACGAAACTATAATACACGTTAAGGTGCCGTACAAAGCTATCGCCGTCTAACTGCGCAAACATTTCCGTATAGGCTACGTCTTCTGTTTCTTTTTGTGGTATTTAAATGTATATGAGCTATAGGATCATCTAAACGAAACTAAAACTTACGTCCGTTTAAGACACTTTCCGTCACATCAAAGATGGGGCACATAACTATAAGAGAAGGATGGAACAGAAAAACACAGAGACTTCCAAACATTTGCTTGACAATAGAGTTGGACAGGAAAGTAAAATATCCCTTGCTATGCGATGTATGCGGATGAAATGCGTTTTTCGTTAACCCTAAATGAGCCTACATTACACGATGTGCTATAGTCGCGTTATAACGTTGACTGTTTCTAGTTCACGCTTGCCTAAAGCTTTCTGTTTATTTGTGTGTTGACAGCACGCAAATTTATTCTTTTTCGATTCTATAGGCAAAGCATGTCTAAACAGTTTATTTTTATGTCATTTACTGCGGGATTTAACAAATATCATCATGCAAATCACAGCGCTTTCTGTACATGAAGCGTGCGCGTCATCGTGGAGTTGTCAACACGTGATAACACCAACAATTGACATTGGCTCAGTATAATACCCTATAAACTAACGGAAACGTATTTTCAGTCCAAATTTATTCCTTGTTCTTCTTATTTCCTGTCCAAGTATTGGTTGCCAACTAATTAACCAGCGCGTCAATAAACAGAACAATATTGTCATGTCGTTTTATTTGATATTTTATGATTGTTTCAATGATGATTAGTCTGTGTGTGTGAAAAAACCCATTTCTTTTTTGTTAATTTAACATTGAAAGGTTGAGAGCAAATTGCTGAATGGACAGATACTAAGATACTCCACACAGATCTTCTATCTCAGCTATATGTTCAAATTTGTAATAGTACGTGTTTAAGTACATTGAAAAGTTAATGCTTGAATATATTTATTTACTTAAATTTATTAGACCGGTGTTTAACGTTGTATTCCTGGTATTTTACTATAAACAGACGACTCCTTTGCCGGTGAATGGTGGATGCCGAGAAGCAACAAACGTCTGTGTGAAAATCACGTCACTTGGATTGTAAGTATTAGAGTAATGTAACTACTCCGAAAAGGGAAATAAAATGCACGAATGTGACTCAACATTTCGGTTTAATAAAACCGAAATGTTAAGTCACAATCGTGCATTTTATTTCCTTTTTCGGAGTAGTTACATTACTATATGATGTGAAGTTTATCAGTAGTAATTCTAAGTGGATTGTAAGTGTTGGATAATAAATACAATGTATTTTTTTTATTCTATATATGACCGATTGTGTATTTTTGTTTTTTTTGTTTTATATACCAAGTGAGAAAAACCACGAGAAAAAAGTAAAGAAGTATGCAATTTAAGGAAAAACATGGATTTGCCTCTTGACATAGGCGTAGAATAAGAGAAACTCCGAACAAGGAAGTTATGTTGGTAGTAATATATTACGGCTTTATAGCTATATATATAGTTACTTTAAAATGATTTGTGGAACTATATACTTACTTCTGTGATTGGCATAAATAGTGTTACACATCTTTTATTAAATTGCAGACCTCTTTAGAATTCTTCGATTTTCTCGACTGGGTCTATCTTTTGATGAGGTGAGGCTATTTAAAATAAACGAAAAACGTGTTATCTTCTGTCCATCGCCTCACAAACCAAATGACACTTCAACAAATGTCAAGAAATGCTAAAAACCGACGGGGCAATCAACCAATTCTGAATACAAAAACGTTATAGTTTTATGCTAAATAATTTTGATCACGTACATTTTAAACAATAGCCGGGGTTACACAGGCAAATATTGTTAAGGTTAAGCCAGCTCAGATTTATGTTTGCGTTTACACGGGCAGACACAAGCGGACCTATTCTGATCGGGATCAGAATAGTCCGCCTTTTATGATCGGCCAAATTTGATGGGTAAAGAAAAATAATCTACAATTGAAATAATCTAAGAGCCTGTAGTTCCACTGATGAGCTTTGTGTAGTGTAATTCCGATAACAGAAAGATTCATTTTACTCAATGTTTCAACACTTTGTTGTATTATCTTCAGGAGTATGATATTCCAGAAGATGATACAGTTAAGTGTCGAAACAGTTAAGATCTGTCTATAAGCGATTGTATGTCAACCATAAAGCCGATATTTTTATGATAAATAATTTTCGGGCAAATTATAAATAATTTAGGTAAGAAATAATCTACCACTGCCACTCTCACCCCCACTCAACCCCCCTAAAAGTAAAACCTCCCGTACGCCTTTGATTGCTATAAATGATATAATACTTTGTATAAAACGGTCCACTGACTCGCTTCCGTGACCGACCTTAAAATTGTATGTAATATGACTCGGCATTTAGAATATAGCCGCTGTCCCGTTAACGACCTAAGTATTTTACTTCCTTTTTCGGAGAAGTTACATTACTCTATTAAGTGAAGTTTATCAGTGGTAATTCTAATATTTGGGATGTAAGTGTTGGATAATAAATACATCTTTTTTTTTTTTTTTTTTTTTTTATATGACCGATTGTGTATTTTGTTTTCTTCTTGTTTTATATATACCAAGTGGGAAAAGCCGCTGGAAAAAAGTAAAGAAATCTGCAATTTAAAGAAAAACATGGTTAACGTCACAGCGAGGTCGCTGTTTATTTAACGACCTATGACACCAGTTCAGCTATATATCAAGTGATTTGACTCTCTTGTTGCATGTTGTTTGTTATGCTAAATAGATTTGCTTTTCTTTGCTGTTACCTGCTCTATATCGATTTTGATT
>JAVFBZ010022059.1:0-11482 GCA_032466195.1 Katharina tunicata
CGTGGGATATAGATATAACCGAAGACATGTCAAACTATAGTATGCCGTCTTCTAAGGGAGTATGCAAAGACAGGGAAATCAATTTGGATACCATTCATACCATGGTATCCATGGATGTTTTACACAGAGTAAATGGTGAATCCGTAATATCAAAAGGCACAACTACTGTTGATGGTGAATATGTTCACCAAGTGTCATAAAGATAGGCTTTATAGTTTTTGAGTTCTGCTCCGGAAAAAATTCACTTCTGATTATGACATAGTCCAACTTTGTTATAGAAATAAGAAAAAATAAAAATATTGGTGAATCCGTAATAGCAAAAGGCTACATTTAATGCGCCTACCAATTTTCATAAAGATAAGGATGATAGTTTTCGAGTTATGCTCCGGAAACAAAATTCACTTCTGATTATGACAAAGTGCAACTTTATATCAACATTGAAATAAAGGTGGGGAGGGGAGGAAATTGTTAATCCGTAATAGCAAAAGGCACTACAAAAGATGGTGAATGTGTCTACCAAGTTTCACAAAGATAGGCATTATAGTTTTTCCAGTTCTGCTCCGGAAACGGATTGGAGCCATCCGAACGGACGACGGACGGACGCCAGACAGACGGACGGTGATCATACCATAATACGACCGATTTTCATCGCGCGTATAAAAATGCTTATTCCTAGTCCTTTGATTGGCTTGTAAAGAACAAGACATTTCCGGCGAACGGTAGCACGTTTCCGATTAGTGAATTGTGACAAAGGTCATGCGAGATAAGAATAATTGACGTGTGATAAAGATTGTAACGTTGAATAATGAATTTCAAAGATGTTTTGGTTAAAATAAGGCGATTCTATTGGTTGATTAAAGGACAAGTCAAGCCAATTTAGACAAAAACGTATTATTTTCCAAGTGTATTTGGAAAGGCAACTGACCGTCTCACATTTGCAACCGAGAAACCATAGCCGTTAAATGCTTAATTTAAAACCCGGAAGTGTAACGTCATTGTTCGCAGTGCAAATATATCCTGCTTGTGTCAGTCCTCTCATGGAAGAGCCGATGGATGCTTTTAAACTTGTATATGACGTCACTGTTCCGAGCGATCCTTGGTCTTGTTTTCATGTCATGAGATAAATTTGCAATCAACAAAATGCAGGATGTCTCGCTGCAATTATCTGAACCTCTAAGATAATCGCATAGGCCAATTTCCGACTAAACTGTTTTATTCAGCTTTTGGTCTAAGGTACTTGGAAGCCAACTCAAGAGAGTCTGGGGCTTTCGGGTGCTTTACTGTTAAAGTCGTTTTGTTTATTTAAAATTACGGATGGAAAAATAATGAAGTTTAGTCGAAATTATCTTGTCTTGTTTTGCAAAGGGTTGAGAATTATATAGGTATGTGGACATTTTTTTTCTCCAATCGCATTTATTATTGAATTGATGTGAAGAGCGCATTTACTGTACAATAAGAAGAAATCGTTATAAAGCGGCGCTCTATCATGTATATAGGTTTGGATGTTTATAGAAGTAAGCCCTGGCTGTTTCGTAAGGGGCTGCCATTCAGCCGCTTTCTATATTTTTAAGACTTATTACAGCTTGCAGAAAGAAGCTCGACAAATGTGTAGGCACATTGGCAGGTGGTTATATAAGCGACTATTGTAATATACCGGTATGAAAACACTGTGTCCTTTGTTGTGGTTTTGCTGTAGTCTCTAGAAACTGTAGATCGCGTTTGATTTTACGTAACATTATCAACCAGCACATCCACGAAAGGACAGCCACGACGAGACAGGCCTATCCTAGATGCGAACAATGACGTCAAACTTCCGGGGTTTAAATTAAGTAATTAACGGCTATGCTTTCTCAGTTGCAAATGTGACACGGTCAGTTGTCTTTCCAAATGCACTTGGAAAATAATACGTTTTTGCCGAAATTGGCTGGACTTGTCCTTTTAGTACCAAGTTAATTTTAAACACACAAGTTATATGCTGTCGACTTTTGGCGCACTTGGCCCATCATAATAAACTTTTAATAAACTGACTCTTCGGTGTACAGTATCAATTGTGAAATTTGGTTGATTGATTGATTGATTGATTGGTGTTTAACGCCACATTCAGCGGTTTTTCGGCTGCGCTGTGGCGTGAACATTCAAATTATATTATTTTACATTTTAACACTTTCGATATCTAATCACCCAAGGCCTTTTACATCAAGAGAAGAAAACAAAGCGAACTGAATAGGACACAAGTGATAACATTTTTAAACAGGTATTGAAACATTAAAGATGTTACAAATTTAAAGATTGTAAATATGTTCAAGTTGTACAAATTATAGCTATGCTAGCCATAAATTGAGCAATCTTTAAAAATATAACAATAACAGTTTTTATTTAATTAAAATTTAAATTTTGTGATACACACCGATCCTCTTTAGGTACTTGATGACAACATCGCTAGCAATGTTGTCAACAAAGTCCTTAATAGAGGTGACTGTGTAGAACTGTTGCCTAATAGGGGCAGAGTCCACACAGTCAACCAATATGTGTTTGATGTCCTATATGCAGTCACAGATTACACACTTTGGTTCCTGATTATCTTTGTCCAACAGATGTTTCTTAGTGTGGTGATTGTGGCTTATACGAATTCGCGTTAGAACCACTGGATCCTTTCGAGACATGCCATGGGGGTAATAATTGTGTGCTATGGCATGGTGTATGTCGTGAAGTTTGTTACTGATTTCTATGTCCCATACACCCTGCCCAAGTTTAGCCATGTATTTGGTTACATTGGGCTTGAGATCTTTATAGTATACTTTTAATTGAGAAAAAGGCTTGCTGAGGGCTTTGTACTGAGTAAGAATTTGTAGGACAGCTGGGTACTTGACTTTGAAGCTGTCAATAGCCAAGAGGCACGACAGTGAATCACTACAGATTACGGCCTTCTTAATAAAATGTTTGGAAATAAGGCCTAGAGCCAGTGAAATGGCCTTGGCTTCTGCAGAGAAGATGGATGAAGAAGGGAGACTTAGGGAGGTCAGATGCTGCAACCAGACTGCTGCTATACTGTCTTCAGTCTTCAATCCATCGGTGTAGATGAATGAATGGTTCTCGTAGCCATCCCTTATCTCACCGAATCTCTGCCGAAAAAGAAGCGGACAAGTCTCGGACTTCTTATTCATTCACGAAGATCGAATATAAGCGTAGGTCATGGAAACAGCCTAGGCGGAGAAGAGTGAAACCATACGGTTGAAATATCTTCTAAAGATATACCAGCATTTGCCAGATGTGGTCTAATGCGAAGCCCAAATGTAGGAATCTTCCTAGGGCTCCGATCAAACCAATCCGCAAATGGTGGATTGAAAACACAGTTGAAGGAAAGATTACCACGGTAAGATTTAAATTTGGAGCACAATGGATACCAAGTTTTATCCTTCGGTGGTATAAGTTGGCTTCTATATACAGGCTTTCGACAGGCGATGTTCGGAACGATCCAAGGCTCAGACGCAGACCCTGGTGGTGAATTGGGTCTAGCTTTTTATTTTAATATAGCTGTAGTGAGCTGGGCCGTAGACTATGTGAACTTTATACGACGGCTACGGATCAACGGATAAAGGTACATTTTACCCACTGCACAATTTCCGTGTAAACACAATTTGTTTAAAGATCTTAAATACCAAGTTTTGTCTATTCGATAAACACTCGTAACATTACAGAGTGATATTTTATAATTGGCGTTGTGTTGATACACTCGGGACAGGTTTTATATTGGTTTTAATTGTGTAACTGTATTTTTATTATTCATTTTTTACTTTTTAAACTATATTTATACATACATAAACATTTATAAAGTAACATTTTCGTTATTGTGTTTATATTTTCATTTTTATTTTTAACATCTATGGGGAATAATCTTATAATTTTACCAATACTTGAGTCGAATTCCGACAAATGTAAAAAACATTTTGTTTTTGTTTTTGCAAGGGTTTTGGTTGCTTGCGAGGAAACCATGAGATATATTTCTTGAAAGAACATATATTGAGTTCCAATCTGAATGAATATAAATACCGCTTGAAAAGTGGACAGATTGTTTGGCCGGATGCTTTTACATTAAAGGATGGTTGGGTACCTTAAACTTGTTGCCAAGCCTATATTTTTAAGATAATGCTTCTTGTCTATAAAGACAAGTGAGGATTTATATAGCATGCACTGTAATGAGTATAATCAAGTAAGGGCACGTGTTATGATGTGTTAACATAAGTGTTTATATTTGACTGACCAATGAGAGAGCAGATGACTGTGGGAGTGTTTTAGTTAATGCCCATATATCATAACTGACCAATCAAAATTGACCATTGGGTCAAGCTTTATTTCGGGCGGGGGATTGAAACCAGTTTGAATGGAGTTACCGAGTAGAGTGAAGAGAGTTCGAAGCAAGTTATTAGTAGAGAAAAGGGTGGAAGAAGGTTGCAAAGTAGGCCTAGAAAGGACGGAGTTTGGAAGTCAGGGAAGAAAGATTGGTTGGTTGGTGTTTAACGCCGTGCTCAACGGTATTCCAGCGGTTGACAGCAACTTTGATACAACCATTAAATGTGTAGTTACTTTAGTGTTATCACTGTGGGAAAGATACTGTTCCTTCAGTGCTAAGTCTGACACCTTTAATATAATCTGAAAACATACTACCCTTAGCCAAAGGACAAACAAAGAGCAGCATAACAAAAACTAAGGTTAAATTAAGTATACTGAATTAATAAATTATAAAGTAAGTTAGAGTGAATTATTTAAACCACAACAGGTCTGTAAGTATCATTTTATAATTATATGTTTCATTGTATTAGTTATTAATTCCCGTGAGTTTTAGTAAAACTTCGTTCAATTCATCGAAAATATTTTGTGATATTTGATTAAAATAATATACCAACGATTCGTATCAAAACAAAGTATAACATTTAGCGCTATACAACAATTGGTAGTAGAGCGTGCTTATGTGCAAAGTTTACTACAAGATCGTTATCCTGCTTTCAGAGTTGTTCATACCCAACAAAGATTTTACTATAAGGTTAAAAATTTGATATATTCTACAACTGAAAATAATTAATACATTTCTATCAAAACAGTTCTACTTTCTTTGGTTTATTTGTGCTATTTTCTGGTGTACACGATACACCCCAAACTGCCATAATTGTTAAGCAAAATACCCCCTTAAATAAAACAATGAATGACAATACCTTAATTACCGAGAATACTTTTATGCAACGGATCAAACCACGCTCTTCTACCAATTGTTATATAGCGCAAAATTTTATACTTCGTTCTGATACCAATTGAGATGTTGCCGTGGATCTGTTATTTTAATCAAATATGACAAAATATTATCGGTGAATTAAATAAAGTTTATTAATACTCAAGGGAATAAATAACTCATACAATGAAACGTATAATTATAAGATGATACTTACAGACCTTTGAGAGTTATCACGATTGTTGTAGCTTAAATAATTCACCCGTTGTTCTTAAATTATTAATTCAGTATACTTCATTTAACCTTAGTTATGCTATTCAGCTCTTTCTTCCGTCCTTGACTTCCAAACTCCGTCCTTTCTACTTTGCAACCTTCTTCGAAACACCCTTTACTCTACTTGTAACTCGTTTCGACCTCTCTTCACTCTACTTGATAACTCCCTTAAAACTGGCGTCAATCCCCCGCTCAAAATAGAATCTAGACCCACTGGTCAATTTTGATTGGTCAGTTATGCTATATGGGCCTTACCTAAGCTCCAACAGTCTCTCATTTGCCAGTCAAATATAAACATTTAAATAAACACATCATAACATACAGCCCACACGTTTTGTGTAATTCAAGTGAACTTCTAATGGGATCCAACCTCATTTACAACCAAAAGACTTTATTTACAACCAATACCCAGTACACTAAATAGCAATTTAAGTTGGTATAAATATTCAACAAATGATGGACTGGTTCTTTAACTGATAACTGATACGCACTGTAGTCCAATAACAAGAAATTTATGACATTTAAAAAGTAATTTTAAAAAGGAAACAAACAAAACAAAACAGAGGCAAAAAAACTAACTTCACTTTATTTATCATTATATATTTCCTGATATTTATCCTATGGGTTGGTACACGAAGTGCTTTGCCATAATATAAGTACACTAATTTGAATAATGAGTGCGAGATTATCACCGTCAATGAGGACATCTATGCACCAACGCACACGAATTCATTAGGCTCTTAAATATGTGGGTGCTGCTCGCTCTTCCCTGTTTAAAGCCTCAAACTAATAAGATGCTCCTACATGTAGCTAAATATATATTTGAATACCAGAACCTATTAGCATTCTATGTTTGAACAATCTATATATGTTTTAACGATCTGTGTTTTGACGACCTGTGGTTTAGCAGTTTATGTACTAACACATTGATTTAATAGCCCATGCGTGTTTTGTCTTTGATTATGTAGTTTGTGTACTATTGGTCTATGTACTTTTTTTCATTTCTGTGTTACTATGACCATGCAGTCTGTTTTTGCTACAATGATTAGCTTTGTTTATATGATATATAATTAGCTCCTCTGGCATAATTATAAGACAAAACTAAGGTTTAGCAATGGCGCACATCATTCACGTGTTTGTTGATTGATTGATTGATTTATTGATTGGTGTTTTACGCCACATTCAGCGCTATTTCAGCTACGCTGTGGCGTGAACATTTTATATTTTATTATGTTTAATATCATCGATTGATCTCTAATATCCCCAATTATCCAAGGCCATACATCAAAAAGAGAAATAAAGTGAACTGAATAGGACAGACATAAGTGATAAAAATTCTTAATAGGCATTGGAAGATGTTTCACACCCAAAGATTGTAAGCTATAAATTGAGCAATCTTTAAAATATCACAGTAACAGTTTTATTTATTCATTAAAAGTTTCAATCATTATTTAATTGTTTTTAAAATTTGTATTAATATCGATGCTTTATTTTTGGTGGGCCACCAGCACTATGAGTTCTCCATACCCTCTAAGGCATCAAATCGATTTTCGAGTGGAATCCGTTCGAATTCCAGGGATTTAGACGTAAGAAAGCTCATAGAGATCTTTGCCTCTGTCTCGGATTATCCCCTTACTACTGTTTAGGGATCGATGAGGTGTAACGGATACTGGTAGATCTAAAATGGATTTAAGATTTAATATATTGATAGCCTGTTGCGGCTTTGAACACTCCACCAAAATATCGCCAGATCTCATTTTGCTCACATTCTTAAGAGCTCCGGCCGCTGAAATAAGTGTTTTATTTAGAGCAAAGAGCGATATATATATATATATATATTTTTTTTTATCTAATTATGGTTTATTTTAATTTTTACTACTGATTACAATACATTTTGGCCAGTTTTCTTTTTCAATATGTTCAATATATTTAAATAATCAGATTTTCGTTTCTTGCCATAGTTATTTGGTTTCGTTGGTGGAGCCATATTATGTTTCGTAGATTCACCATCCATGTCCCTCACCCACCACAGAGCACCAACAAGGGCGATACCTTCCGAGCGGTGTCCAGCAGGGATGGTACCAGCGATTCCATGGATGGCATACTCACATAGAAGATGATAATGAACTAGTGCCTCCTACACAATTGATCCACGAGCCACCGCCTTTTTCAATGATCTTAATACCATCTTTATTTTCTAAAAGTGTTGGTTATATAATTATTAGGTGGAATGTTCACACATTAAGATGATATTTTAATGTGTGGTATTAACTGATCATTGCAGGGCTTGACGTGACCAGCCAATTGATCAGACGGGGCCAATCTGATCACCCGTCTCAGAGAATATTGGGCCAAAGTGGCTATGAGGCATCCTGCCAACCAAATGGCCCCTCAGTCCTCAGGATCCCATTCTCCTCCAGCAAACAAGTTGCCCCGGGTTACTCAGGTTACTCGTAAAATATGTATGTACGTCTGTACGTACGAACAAAATTGATCAATATTACAGTGGCAAAGTATTGATTGTGTATTTATCTATATATCTATTTGATTATCTTTACTTTCAACGTCGTCTGGTCATGCTTTGCGGTTAAATTTGGTTAATGGACAGAGATCGGACTTTCCAGACGTCCAATGTATCTCGTTTCTTAAATAATTGACACAATTCTATGCTAGAGTACGGATTAATTACATTTTAAAGACAGTCTTCTGGTACAAAACGAAGCCAGTCTGGTACGTGTGGTCTCCTTATAAAAGGATATTCCGTACTCGATCTAGTTATTCAGATGTGTCTTTAAAAGCTAGCAATTCCAACAGTTCGATAGTTGGATGGTTGCCTCTGATGGAGCGTCACATACAATTACTGCATAAACTTTGGAAATAATCTCTTGTGTTTTGTTGACAGTCTTCCAAACCATGACAAAAGTAAACATCGCACAAACATGTTTAGCTAACCGTGCATTTTTGCTCAGTATTTCACAAACGAGCACTCATTTACTTGCAACAAAATTATTATTACTGATATTTATCAGTAACACACATGTAACTCATAATAAGAAAGTCTCATAGCTCTATCAAATTACATGCACGGCAACGTTGTTATAGAAACATTTAACTTAACACCCAGTTCTACAAAAACACTTGAGCAACCGGCTATTCTGATATCCGATTTATTTCGAAATCTGAAAAACTTATTAGGAAAGAGAAAGCTGTATAGACTGTACAAATGGTCACATGGTCTGATAATAAAAAACAAATGTTGGCATCCAGCAACCGTCAAAGGATAGGCGATTAGTATACCCTTGTAATCGAGGTACCTATGATCTAACCATCGAAAGGCATCTTAATATCCCCATCGTTATTGCACATATGTAGCAACCTATGTGCCGTTCCAGAAACCTTGTCAGGAAGATGTTTATACACAACAGTCGTCTGTTTCAATTCCCTTACTTGTTATTTACCATTAGCTTAAGTCAAGTCAGGAACACAATGTTCATCAGTCGTCCTCCACCAAAGTTTGTTTTATCCTATTTAGTTGTAAAATATGTCAACAAAATGAAATAAGCTTCTTAAATAAAGTACAAAGAAATTAAATAAAGTAATCAATTTAACCTAAAACAAATTTCGCGGTCTTGAATTGTTTAAAAATTATTTTATACCTATTTATGGCAGTAACCTTTTCGCCTATGGATTTCCGCTGGTTGCCTTTGAAAAATCTCTGCAGTACGTAGACGTTTATGTCTTATTTGTAAGGAAGCGTGCGTAAACTTCTGTGCTGTATTAAGATGTCTTTATAGGCCGCTATTTATCTATCAGACACTCTGTCACCTTATGGCCATGTTATCATGTTAACGTCCGTGTAAATGTAATATTTGACATCAATTTGAGCATGATCGTTATTAAAATTCCAGGAAGTTGTTGAAGGCAAAGTGTGATCGGTCATACTGGACTAAGCCATTATCTCTATAAGGTACAAAACAGTGACCGACAGATCCACTTAAGAATCATTCTCACAAATGTTCGCAAGAAAACTCACGTTTTCTCTAGCAATACGTTATATTACTGCACAAATTAATTCAACGAAGAACACTTGTTAGTCAGCTGTTTCATTACTTAGTCTATAGTCGCGTATGGCGTTTAATCTCAAGTGTTTGTTTAATATGTTTTCTTTGACGAAACTGTAGCTATTTCGAAGGCGAAATAATACAACATTTTGAGACCTAATACCATTATTGCATTTTTAAAGTATTTATTTATTCCTCTCCAAAATGACTTTTGTGTTGTATTAAAGGTCAAGAAGTAGGTAATTCCGATCTAAATCACTTGCTGAAAAAAAAAACGAGTTTTCTTTGTTTAATAGAGTTTATGCGTTTATTTTAATGCAAAACGATTTAACTAGAGTAATATACAAACGACGGAAATGTGACTGAAAACTGATCCAGTATGAACATAAAGTTGTCAATGAACAGATTCAGTTATCATTGTGCACGTCAGTGAGCAAGTATTTCTCTATTCCATTTATGTAATTGAACAGTTTCCCTGAACATGTTTTCTGAAATGGAAAGTACACTTGAAATACCAAGGACGCAACTCTATCTACGAATACTCTAAGCGCAAATCAAAGATCACAGTATCAATAATTTTTTCGTGTGAAGATATCTCAATCATAGAATAAACTGATTGGCATATGTACTGCTTTGTTTTATTTATCTAAATATAAATAAGGATTTTGTGTTAAAGAACTAATCCCCGTTTCAATCATAATTAAACTGGAACTTGCTTTGAAAAAAAAAAGGCAATTATCCTAGTGATATGTATGCATCATTAACAATAGAGTGGTGACTAGAGTAAACATTTAATTACCGTGGATTATTTTAATTCTTTTCAGTTTTTCATGTCGACGTTTTGTGTCTGTATTCTTCAACATAGTGTGTTGTCGGGAAGTTTGTCGTCTATATCGATTTTATGTTATGACATCAATTGTTCATCGCCTCCCGTACGATTATACATTATTAAATACCAATATTTATTGTGCGAAGTATCGACCAAGCCACAACGAAGAAAACAAAAACCAGAGACAAATCGGCAGTATCATAAAATCTAAGTAGCCTCATTCAATGCATTGTTAACACAATTGTAGGAGTTGGTCTCCCACTCAGTTTCCCAACAATTAACAATGTTTTCGTTCAGAATTGTCAATATTGGGGTCTCTGTATATTATAGATGCATAAATCTATCAACCTACCTTATTACTATCTATTTGTAGCCGTATTTGATTCAAAGAGAGTGGTAAATGGATCATATCGGAGCGTTCTCGTCATAATCAAGACCCACAGCTACATGTAACTATAGCCTAAATAAGACAAAACATATTCTCGTCTCAGTGGATTTTCCTTGCCGAATCTCAGGTAATTTGTACCACGCTTGATCTACATAAATCATCTAATCCCTTTCCAGTTCGTGTTTCCTTGCGTCACGGGTACATAGTAATTGTATCTTTTCTAGAATAATAGACACAATGGTACGGGAGAGTACAGTATAATCATAATTTAAATGGAGTCGGTCTTATAAAAAATGTTTAGTAGGTCTGAGTCATGTTCAATATAGAGAGGTACGCGATCTAGTTTCCTAATGTCTCTCAGAGACGCCAGCTATTCGTGATTTCGGTGGATTGTTTCTTGGGAAACTTCAAGAGAAAATGTCACAATAGTTTAAAGGTCAAATGTGTTTATCGTGTGGCTAATTGGCATATGTCCACTTCTTAGCGCATGAGCAATTTTTTTATTGTAAGTACTTCTTGTTGTTATCGCCAGATTTTGTTGTCCTAAAGCATGCAGATGTTATTGTTCAACATCCAAAAACAAAATACACATAAGAGCAATGTTTCAAACGCAAAGACAGTAGGTGACAGAATCATGATTCTAATCAATGTCTTCATATATACTATATATAGGCGATGTAAAAATCAAAATTCTATTCTTACTACAC
>JAVFBZ010022081.1:0-11480 GCA_032466195.1 Katharina tunicata
ATACAATATGGTTTTCTTTGCTGGGTTGACCTTAGCTTAATCTAGTGACTCTAGTGCTTAAATGGATAAATGGATGGAACTGTTGGAAAGAATAGAAAATTAACAAAATAAAAAAGTAAATACAATATGTTTTTTTTTGCTGGCTTGGCCTTAGCTTAATATAGTGACCCTAGTGCTAAATCTTTATTGTTGGTTTGAAATGATCAACCAACTTACTGACCTACGGCGCTCCCAGAAAGTTTAGAAGGAATAGTTAAAAAATATATGCTTTTGGCGTTGACATTTTTATTTTGATCTAGAACTCATATAATAAGTTTATATGTGGGTGTATTTAATGGAGGTGATGTTAACAGGAATGCCATTAACAAAGGGCCTTTTAACATGTCACTATAGAATGTACGCACACAGAGTAACATTCCTTCGGAAAATGTAAGTGCAGCTAAATGCACATGTTAAAAAAAATCCAACGTATATTGTTTTTGCCCAGCGATAACAGACTGATAACGGAATGTTTTTTTATTCCGTAAGCATTCGACATCCCCATCTCAGACATCAATTTTTTTTTATTTGTTGGTCTACTTTTTAACCAGTAGTTTTTCTTGCAATGACAATTGTATTGTGCCGAACATCGATTATCGTTCACATTGACTAAAAACCTTCTTATTCGAAACTAGACGAACCCGACGGAATGAAGAAACTGACGTCTTAAAACTAAGATGTCCTTGATCACAGCGTAAAAAGAAAATAAGTCGATGAGATCGTCATGTAAGGTCTTAACGAGATGTCTGGCTTCAGTGTGTATTTAAAGGAAATATAAATTCTAGAATTCAACAATCTGCTTGCAGCAAACTAGCTCGCCTCAAAGCAGATGCACATTTTTTACTATGGGTTTTCATTTAAATAAGAATATATTTGTTTCGGGCTTCACCCATATAATTCAATCATATATCATATTGGACAATCCTTGACATTTTATGGATAGTCTTTGTTTTCAGCTACTAAGGATTATCTGACATTCCCTTCTTCATCAATTTTAAAAATAGCATTCGTGGTTTTGCTCACCGATAAACAATCCCATTAGGCTTATCTGTTTTTTTTAAAAATAATATAAGCTGTATTTGAAACATCGGAATTTTTATATTTATTGAACGAATTATTATAAAAAAAATAACCATTGGCAAATGCCAAATAACACACTGATGTCGATAACAGTTAGGTTTGCGTTGAAAATATGTCCGAATATAGATTTGTAAATCCATAGAAAATTAACATAACACAACGACACGTATAGGCTATCCTGATATCAACGATTAGTTGTTGTGAACTGATCAAAATATACTGTTTAGAAGGGAAACTTCCAGTTGTATAGTAAGTCAATGGATACTGAGATAGATTTTATTGATAGCAACTTCTGATTTATGTCTATCGCAACTAGACTAGATGTTACAAAGGATATTTTCAAAACCAACGTTTCAGTGCCTGCCAAGTATTATCATCTAAACTGAAACTAAATATTTAGCAGAAGTATTCATCTGTATGGTCTGGAGGTAAGTGTAGCGTCTCACATTCGATGTCTGTAATACAAGAAAAGATAGATTATTTTAATGTTTCATATGAGTAGCCAAAATCATTTGCAAAACTAAGGTTAGAATACTACTGCTCTACGGTATAGAACATTTTGACCAAATTGCCAATAACCTAGCGTTATAAAACCTTCGGACGATCCTTAACTAGGCCTGTACACTTTTCCACTCCATTGATCGTAGTTTGAGATATATTCGAGACCGCTTTCGCAGAATAAATATGCCATTGGATATGCGAACTTTACATGACCCTTCCATAAATAAATGATAATTAAAAACGGATTGCTTTCATTAAACTTACAGGTTATACTTTTTAATGCTTTGGATCGATATTCGGCCAAAAAATGTTAAAATTAATCAGACAGACTATAAATCGAACATGCTATAGTTGATATTTATTTTTGTTGTTGTTCTCTCGTCAACGATATGCAATCATTATTAATATTTTGCTACACGCATCAGCCATGCCTACCCAATCATTAGACACCGAATTGGTACAGTTTGAGGGCAATGGAAGTACCCAGATCTTGGTACACCGATCAAAGCCGAAGATTTCAGGGCCATCACAGGTATACTGATACCCAAGCTAAATAATAATTATAATAATAATAACAATCATAATAGAATTGATATTACCGTATTAATAGTAATTATAGTACCTATTCATACAGTTAACTGATTGCCTCTTTTCATATGCATTATCGTTTTTGTATATGAGAAAAGCACTGGTCCGAAAATAGAACCTTGGGGTACTCCGTGGGTTGCCTTTTCAGGCGCAGAAATGGAATTGCTATACTTAAAAAAATGTTTGCGATCTGATAAAAAAAACTAGTAAACCATACGAGCGACTTCCCTCCATAACCATAATAATTTAGTTTTGAGCATCAGAATTCACATTACTAAACACCTTTGATAGGTCCAGAAGTGTAACTACACTGAACTTCTTATCTCTTTAGATTTTATAAGTTTATCATTCAGAGATGCAGCCGCAGTGACAGTACTATGATTAGATCGAAAGCCAAATTGACTGCCTGAAATAATATAACTTGCATGTAAGAACTTTGTGATCATATCTGTTTCTATTTTCTCTAAGATTTGCTAAAGCAGGATAATACAGATATTGGGCGGAAGTTTGTCACACTTAGATTGTCACTTGGTTAAAATAGCAGATTGCATCTTACTTGGCACTATCCCATTGCTAAAAGATAGATTAATAATTGTGACAATCGGTGAACTGATGGTTTAAGCAACTTATTTAACTATGCTTTTATACAAATTCCATCTATACCACATGCTTTGGGTTTCATATCTAGGATGGTATTTAATACTGTTTATTCAGTTACATGTAGAAATTCAAACTTACTTACTATAAAACGTTTTAATTGTCAGAAAAATGATGGCATCTACATGAGGTATTATTTTGATCAAGGTACTCGGCTACCTTACTGAAGTAACTACTTAACTAACGTGCGATTATATCCTGGTTAGTTGTACATTATTATTGATTTTTATAGAGAAGGTGATACATTAATTTTACCACATTTTGTTCATTAAGTTTATCATCAAAATATGGCTTGCGTGAAATACGGAGTATATGGTTAAGCTTGTTTGGAAATGTACTGTATTCTCTACGTATGCCTGCAAAGTTTGGAAATTTAATATGTTTTATTCTTTTCATGTACATATTTAATGATCACAGGAGTTATTCAGGGCTTCAGAATCTATTTCCTATGTGTTGCAAATGTAATGAATGGAAAACATTCATAATAATTCATAATGTTTAGGAAGAAAGAAACATATAAATTGAAAGTGGAGATGTTTTTGCCAGGTGGACGATATATGATCACTATTGTGGAGTTTTTACCCTGCAGTTGAAAATCAATAAATGATGATTCAAACTGACCGTTATCGTTCAGAGAAGAAAGCTCATCTCTCACATGACACCAGTCAATATGAATTTATATGTGACTGGTTGACTCAAATTGTCTCAATTTGCACTCTCACTTAGCTGTTTGTTACTTTTATTTTGTTCTTATGAGAGTCATTCCAAATCAAACGGTGAGCTTTGCAACACCTACGACCTTGTAGAGCCTTCCATGTGACAATATATCCATCTAATGCCAATCATTTTACGAACTCGGAGCCAATAAAGGTCATGATTCAAAAAGTGGTCAATATCCAATATCCTTTCATGCTATAACATTCTTCCAATATGGTTCGATACAATGTTTAAGCTTTAAGTTGAACAGCGTGTTACCTATTTACGATCATAATTATTCTTAAACAAGTTAATGTATGTTAAAAAGTATACGGGAGACGTGTCATATAGGTATTACCACGCCAAACAGTAAAAACTAGAAAAAAGTAATACACGATAGCTTATATATATCACGGGAAAAAGCGACTAAAATGTTTATTACTAAAATATAATATAGTAACAATAGTAACAATAGTAACAATAATAATTATGACAAAACTCAAGGCTAGTACCTTATGTTTAGATATATTTATTTGTATAGTCGATGTTCAACGTTGTACTCAACGGTATTTCACTTATATGACGATTTCCCATTGCCGGTGTGTGGTGCAGAAACCACGTAAACAACACCCGGCCCTCTCAGCAGCCACCGGGCACTTGCCTTCTACATCAATTCGAACCAATTCCAGGAACATTAAAGGGGACTCCGCACTCAACCAACTCAGCCACTGAGCCCCATCCAGTAAAGTTTAGAAGGAATGGTTAAAAACTTTATGCTTTTGACGTTGATATTTTTTTTTGGATCTAGAAATCAACATTATAAATTTATATGTGGGTGTATTTAATGGAGGCGATGTTAACAGAAATGCTATTTACAATGGACATTTTACTACATGTCACTATACAATGTACACACACAGAGTAACATTAACTCGGCAAATATAAGTGCAAAAAAATGCGCCTGTTGAAACAGAGAATCCAATGTATATTGTTTTGGCCTAGCGAGAACGGACTGGTCAATGTTTTTATTCCGTAAGCATTCGACATCCCCATCTCAGACGCCATTTGTTTTATTTGCTGGTTTCATTTTTTACCAGCTGTTTCTCTTGTAATGGCAGCTCTATTGTGCCACACATTGCTTATCGTTCACATTGACTAGAAACCTTTTAATTCGAAACTAGACGAAACCGACGTCTTAAAACGTCATATGCTTGATACAGCGTAAAAAGAAAGTAAGTCGATGAAATCGTCATCTATGGTACAAATTCTCAACGAGCTATCTGGCTCAAGAGTGAATTAAGAAGGAAATAAGAATTCTAGGTTTATGAAGACTTCAACGATCTGCCTGCGGAAAACTAACTAGTGTCAAAGCAGATGTACATATTTACAGGTTCTCTGTTAATAAAATACATGTTTGTTTCGGGTTTCACCCTTAGAATTTATTTATATCATATTGGACAATCCTTTTCATTTTTTCAGCTACTTATGGTTGCCTGAAATTCCCATCAACGTCAATTATAAAAATGTCATTCGTGGTCTCGCTGTCCGATAAATAATGTTCCAATTATTCTAATCTTTTTTTAAATAAAAATATTATCCGTGTTTGATACATCTAATTTTTATATTTATAAATTTTGACAAATGGTAAATGGTAAAATACTAATGTCGATAACAATAGGGTTTGCGTTTAAAAGATGTCCAAATATAGATTTAGAAATCCATAGCTATTTAATATAACACAACGAAACGTAGGCTATCCTGATATCAACGATTTTGAAATGATCGAAACGATCGAAACATACTGTTTAGATTAAAACCAAGGTATTCTAAATATTGCACAATCAATTTACATCAACATCTAATTTTTGATGGTATAAACGTGTGTATAAAATTTGCATTTAAGGAATAATCCACAAGGTTATATTGATTGGCAGCTATCGATTTTCAAAGGGAATCAACTTCACATTAAATACCTGACCAGGGCACACATGTGCTGACTGTGAGTGCGCACAGCCCTACGTATCGGATACAAGGTTTCTATTGTCTTATGCTGTACTTTCCGGTACGTTCTCATTTTCGCTATTGGCACGCCTTGTATTGGCTATTAGAGAGACGTTCATTGTTGTATACTTCCGTATCAATGTCCACACAGCTGACTACGTAGAGAGATTATAACGTGCAGGTCGTGCTAATTGACGTTATCCAGATATCGTTTTACACGACCTCAATTTGAAAAGTTCTACTACAGCCAATTTATCATCATGCTTATGCGAACAAAACCAAACTAGAAATATCGCGTTTATCTGTCCATACCATTTTTTTTAGTGAACAAGCCTATTCATATTTCTCATGTTGTTCGAATTACATCCTAATGAGCCATGTAGTTAAAGGTATTATATACGGGTCGCATTATACATTTTACAGACTTTATTATTATTATAAAACGGCATATCGAACATTCTCGAGGTTAATATTTTCTGAAAGCTAATACTTTGGTCCATACTAGAAAAATATAGAAAACCCGGTTTAATTCGTTTTAGTATATTTTTAGCCTAAGTTCTGCGGTATAGTAGCCTACCTTTAATACAGTGTTACTTAGTGTTGAGTTCTAATAATCAAATTTGCCTCTGTATATTATCTTTATAATGAAGATATTGGAGATCGAAACATAATTTCAAATCAAAACTAAAAAAAAGAAAACAAGGAAAAACCTTGTTAAAAATCCTCTCACAATTTAACTGATAGTATTGAGCAGAAAATTAACAAATCAATTTAGTTGAAAGTTTCTTGTTCATTCGCTCCTCCAAGTTCTGTTCCTATTATGTTATTGGTTTGCTTTAAAAGAGAGAACATAAAGCTAGATCAGAGAATATGTTAATGTGTGACAGACCAAATAGCCCCCTCCCCTTTTTGTTAGCAAATATTGATAGTGCAAATCCTTTCACTGAATGGACATTATAATGTTGACAAATTATCAGTCAAGCATATACTTTGACTGATAAATCCTTTTTCATGAAAGAAGTACCACATTCTTTGTCGAAGAAAACCCGAGAAAGGTAGATAAAGAATACTATTGATTTAACTAAAACCCTCTTTGCTAAAAAATCAACGATTTGCTGTAATAATAAACAATATATATATAAACGGTCAGAATTTACAAAATTTTATAACATGTGTTTTGTCTTGTTTCAAAACAAACTGATCAAATTGAATGTTTTTAGTTAGTTACCTACATATATTTTTGTATAAATGTAGAGAAAGCACATCCGTCCATAGTATAAACATGGTTGTTATATAACTTATACAAGAAAATGTGAATCTCAAAAATATTTGACCTGCGTTATATACTATTGGACACAGGATTCCCTAACTTAAGTAAAAGTTTATGAATCCAATAGCATTTAAGTTAAAGACGACAGATGTAAATATAATACAGTTTCTTATTAACAGATTCAGCAAGTTGATTAACACAAACAAAAAATGGAACTGTTTGTTCAATAAATTATGTTGATTTTCTCTATAAGAAACACAATCTGACATAGTCATACGGTTATCACTTGTTTCAAATCAAATCATGCACAACAATGTGACCTTCAACTTGGCGCCACAGGTGTTGCATGCTACCCATCTTTCCTTCGTCATTTGGTGATCACTTGCTCTAAACGATTTTATAATTTCTTCATGGACAACACAGTTATAAACAAGACATGGAATCTAAGGTTTTTTAACATTTAACCTTTAATCCTGACCTGGCGATAATAGTTTTGCACGAGACACATCGTCGCCATAATTATGGTGAACACTTGTACCAAATACTTTCAAAATTCCATAATGCACAGAAAATTTATGATAGATAGACGCACAATCTAAGAGGCTTAACATGTTACCTTTAATTGTAATATTGAGCTTCAGCGTAGCGATACTGTCATCAAATTATAATCACTTGTACTTTTCGAGTTTTTATTAATAACAAAGTTATGTGCCGGACAAGAAATCAAACAAATCAAACTGAACTCTTATCTTCATCTTGATTTTCAACAGGGCGACACAGGTTTTGCACTCGGCACATTGTCGTCATATGATGATCAGTTGTACCTAATGATTACAAAATCAGGTATGAGCGGAACATGAAATGTAAGGTGTTAAATGATTTATTTTACCTGTAATTGTGCTGTTGACTTTCTGCGTGGCGACACATGCAGCACATCGTCAATATATGGTGATCACATGTACAAAAGTATTTCAAAAGCACGTCACGCATGACGAAGTTATGGCTCGGACAGGAATCTGGGCGAACTGGCAGACGGACAAACCAAACTGACACAATTCCTCGAAACGCCTATTGATGGATGCTGTCAGTTGAATGTGTTTGTCAGGGAGCACAACACAAGGACTATCGAATACTCAGAAAACGACGAAAACAACGTGGATAACGAAATACGGTCAGGCTCTTCGTCAGTTTGCAAGCTCAGTGGTTAGAACGGTGGAATAAGTCGGGTCAGCTCACGGACGACAAAATATTTCAATGACTGTTTCACAATATTCGGTAGTTGCATGATGTGTTTGATGTCAGATTCATTTTAGCTACCTTTGAAATCCGTTGATCAATTCCAAATTCGTTGATTCACTATTGATTGATTTAACGTCATAGCCTTTATTTTATCTGGCATATATTAGTTATCTAGCCGTAGTTTATGTGTTAGTCTGTGTTAGTGTCAATAGGAAAGATTTGATCCACATCGTTACGAGTAAAAGCTTTTATAAACTAAAATAGTCTGTGTTAGTTTCAATAGGAAAGATTTCCTCCACATCGTTACTAGTAGAAGCTTTAAAAAACTAAAATCTGACAGTCGTGCAGTGCATATGACACCCTTCAACCTGAAGTTTAACTCAACGGAACCATTATGACAAACATTATGAATGGTTGCAAACATCAAGGTACCTACAAAATGTCAACAGGTACCAGAGCCACAATTCAAGGTTTACTGTAAGATGTTCGCTCAATAGAAGGTCATATTAAATTTGCTTGTAGATTTTGAGAAACTATAGGCTCGTATACATTTGTCGTCTACCAGAGACCCAGAGATAAAAAAAAAAACGATCTCTCACGTTCTAGGTTGTTTTAAGGTGGAGTTTTTACTTGTCTCTCTAATTATCCTAATGTTATTTCACAAACCCTAACTTATACGGAATATTGGTGTGTTTCAATCCATAACATCATTGTGTTTCCTTTAACCCATATTCATGCTAACACAACCTATAAATTTATTGTGAACAAAACATAAAAACTAAAAGTTTACAATTTGGCTTAAGATCTTAGCCTCTCGGCACCTTCAAAGTATCTAGGGATTTTTCCGAGTATTGCAAACTATCATCTATGTACGGTGTCTAAAGACGGGTTGTTGACAGTGTTCGTGAATACATTTTTTTACAACCACTCTTTGCAGCTAACCAAATGTACCCAAGTCAGGGAGTGCGATAGACCACTTAATTTGTAACCAGCGTTTGATATTTCATAAAAGTAGCAATGACAAAATGTAGAATTTGAGCAGCAACCCAATGCCTAGTAGCAGTTTCCTACTTAAAACTATTTATTCTGATGAAATATTATATTATCTTTAAAGGATTAGTTTGATGAATGCTCGAAATTAATGCAGACACAACACCAGAAGCCCAATGTATGACATTCCAGTTAGAAAAAACCAAAGAGCATTTAGGGTCATCAATTCGGTGACACACAACTTCTCTACATTAAGTTATAAAAATGCATATATGCCACCTCCAGGTTTTTGAAATTACTCAACAACTACATACATCTTTTGGGTGAATCTAGATTAAAACGATGATATTTTTGGTTTTCCGTTAATAAGAAAGGTTCGCAGCCTTCTATTGGAAGACAATTGCCGGTCGTTCCAATAGGAGCCTCTGTAGCTCAGTTGGTAGAACGCTGGCCTGCCAGTCAGTACAAGGTTTGAGGGAGGAATTCACAATTTTCTTCTGGATGTTTTTAAATTATATGCATATATCTATAATAAATATGTTTTGCATTTCATTTCATTTTATTCACCAGGAAAACACAGAAAAATCATTCAAAATTTAGCTGAGTATACGGCTCGGGATAGATAGAGAAACACTAGAGCGGAAGTCTTGTATGTAAACAATTTCGTTACTCCCAAATGGAAAAATAAACTACAATGTTTGTATGTGGTTTAATATATTGGTATAAGACTTGTTCACACGCTGTCGTTAACAAACCATTTGATCAGATATTTTACGATTGTTGATATGCGAGACCATGCTATCATGTATCGTTAACAGGTCATGTTTCAGGTCAGTAAACCAACATGTCATTAGCTGAGCACACTGCCGGATTATTGTTTGCAACCCTGACGGTTAGAGTCAACTTAACAACAAAGTCTGGGACATCAGCGATCGAAAGGCTTGAAGACTGTTTAATTACCGGTTATGTATATTTATTGTAATATGGAATACTATCTTATGATAACATCGTGTGTCGTTTTCCCACATAAATCAATATATTCGTCAAAAGAGAACAGCATCACGCTAAACATAAAAAACGATGCAGTACGACTATACGCGATCTACTGTTTTGGTACAACTTGAATAAATGAAAACATAGAGAATACTGGTTGATAGTAATTAAATACCAGTGACATTGCTAAGACGAAACAGGGAGAAACAAGCGGCGGGACGTTCACTGTTCTGTAGTTTGTCGCTTCCTTTAATCATAGGAGCAAGGCGAATATAAACTTACAATGCGAAATATCTCTGTCATACTTGTGTCTGTGATGGATTGTGAAAGTAATAGTGCTAATTCACCATAACACTTAAAACGAGAATTGTTTTGAGAATGTGTCACACGAATGAGGAATCAAGACATTAAAAAAGTATTTATAAGGGCAAAATGTCCGCCGTTAAGACAGAATGTACTCAGCTTAGCTATAGCCAAGAGTTTTTTTACCGCGGTACTCAACTTGGAAGTCATCGAATGTACAGCGAACATAAACACGAACGTGATACGATCATCGCCATTTTGGCCGGAACTTTTTCCCAGTCTGTGGGTTAAACCGCCAATGTAGATAGATTTCTGTGTTTCCATTTGTTTTACATTCAGAGCATAATTTAATCTGAAACTAAACATTGTGCACCTAAAGCCATATGAAATTCGCTTGATATCCTCATGTTTGCGTATGTGGTTTTTTGTGCACAGGGCGGTAAAAAGGCTTCCGGCGAACAAAATGTATAATTTTGATATATATTAATACACCTATGACGGCCAAGTTTAGTGATGACAGCAAAATAACGAGAAATCACGCGAGGTTTGGCAGATTGAGAGTATAAAACCAGAATATAAAGCCGCGCAATAGATTGGCTGAATCGGAACTTATAGGCACCAATCACAAAACACATTACTCGAATACTCCGATATAGTCGTAAAGCAGCGATTGTCATTAATGAAGAAATCGGACTGTGTTAAGATCTTTTTTTTTCTTCAAAAAGGAGATACCTTACATGTTTTCGGTGCGTTACGGATCTGCATTCGCTTCCTGTCGACTTTCGAATACTGAATATCTGTCAAATTATACGTGAGTTTTTTTAATATAGTAGTTTGGGTGATGTCATATTGACTTTGTGAAAGTTGTAAGGTCATGAGCATAATGAATCAATTGTGATTTTCCTTGATTTTGTCATGGTTTAACTGAAAGGCTATCTTTGGAATTGATGAGAAATGGAGACACATAATTTGACAGAACAAAAAAGGACAAGCAAGCTTAAAGCGGCGTTTCCATTTGTACGGAAACGGATACGGCTGCGGATAATTTTGCTTTTTGTTTCCATTCATCCGATTTTCCGTATGCAGACACTGAAATTGCATTGGAGGCATACGGTTCCGCATA
>JAVFBZ010022114.1:0-27597 GCA_032466195.1 Katharina tunicata
ATAATTAATTCATTGCCATTATATATAAATGTTATAATCTATATCAACTCTATACATTGGACGTCTTGGGTTGATTAATAGACGACCTGGGTCTTAGCCTTGAACGACTCGGGTATAATCTACAGTACGAGTTGGGTTGAACGAGTCGGGCATTGTACGAGCTGGGTGGTTACCATTAAGTCACCAAAGATATGAGCAGTGAGCAGATTTTTTCTTGCAAATTATTTAGGTCGATGGCTATAAGCATGACTGAGAGAGATGAGAGTCCATTCTTCAGAGAATTTTCAGTTTCCTCCCTCTGTATCTGGCGTCAGTTTGGGATCCAGGCGAATTGACAGAGTTGCTGCCGGTTACATGCTTAAAAAAATAGATGGAGCATCTGGTATGCAGCTAGTCTCGCGTGAACCAGACCTCTCGCGTTTACTTACGAGGGACTGGTCAAGGTGTTTAAAATAACACCGAGCTCGTGTTCTGATAAGTTTCTGATAAGTCCTTTTCAAAAATATTTCAAACATTAAATTCAGCCCAAAACCTAATTGTCTAAGCACAATTTAATTCATTCTAGATTTATTTTTTTCAGTTTGAAGCATATTTACCCCGTGATTAAAATGACTTTGGCAGTGTTATTATCTTTCCTGACTTTTACTTATTGATCTGATATTTTCTGATTATGAAGAATAAAATATGTCTCTGATCTTTTAAAAACATGTTTGTCTAAAATTCAGTCATATTTTTATTCATATTCTTGCAATTTTTTAGCTGAGTTCCCAGCGGTTGACAGGAGCTTCCTGTACACTGGTGCTCACTGAGGTGATAGCTAGGCCATCAGGAAGCAAATGAGTTGTGTGTAGTCATGTTTTAAATCCTGTCCTGTCCTGTCCTGATTTGTCTGTTGCCAGTGTCGTGGAATGACCGTGACGGTTTCCTTCGCGTATTGCTCTGGCACGGCGTCATATGAGTGAAATAACCTTCAAATATGGTGAGAACCTCATATCAAAATAAACAAACCAAAAAAATCCCTTTTTTTAGTAGGCTATGTATTTTTTAAATAAGTTTTGTAGCTTGAACCGCCCTTCATGCATTACAAACAAACAAACAAATAATAAAGCATTATTATCTGCTGATTAACTAGTTTTACCGACGTATTAGATTGGAATTATTTTGTCAATGTTATAGTTACATTTTTACAAATAATTGTGTACCGTTACTCTTATCTGTTTTTTTTTTTTTAAATCTTATAACACTAATTTCTAACGTTTGATGTCTGCCACTTCATGTGTCTGATGAGAAAAATTATTCCACTCGTGTATGTGCATAAACCAGTATGAATCTAGTCAGAGGTTATAATTAGCTGTCGATGACTTGTCAACGCTCTCTTCGTGCCTTTAAACAATATCGGCTATTTCGCAACGTACACCATTTTGACCCAGCACGTAATATGTCAACAAATTGTCACATGATCGCTGCACGTAAAAAGCAGCATAATTATGAAAGTAGTTCAAAACAAGATGGCCGGGTAGTGTCTTAGAGGGTATATCTCGACGTAGGATGTAGGATGTAGGATAGCTACTATTTTAGAATGAACGTGTGCTTTCAATTGTAACATCTGGCCGGGCAGCTTCGGCTATTTCCGGACGATTTTCCGTATCTGCATAACTTATTTTTCAAATGAGGAGATATGCACGGATAACACAAACGCGCCTCTGATAATAGCCGAGGAGTAGGCATGTCCCCAAGTACGATACTGCGAAAAATGAAAACAGAACAAAGAGCTAAAATGTATTTCTGAACTATTTACCGCTTTCATGCAAAATTCATGGAAGTAATTCAAAAAACCTTCCAACAATTTGTTAATCAATTGTACAGTTTCCCCCGGATGTGGATTTATTGCATAGTTTCCACAAGGACGTGAGTTTTATTGTATAGTGTTCATGGGGACAAGTGTTTTATTGTAAAGTTTCCACAGGGATGGGTTTTTATTCTGTAGTTTCTACAGCGGCGTGGATTTTATTGTACATTTTCCCAGGGACGTGTGTTGTATTGAACAGTTCCCAAAGGGATATGTAATCAAACCTATATAAGTTGTATTTTGGGCTTTGTGTAGATGAAAGGTAAACCTGGTTGGATGGTGTAACACTAAAGTGACCACATTGCCATTTACAAGTCTTCAGTGCTGGGATCAGACGAGGTGTTCCGCTTCAGGCATATGGTAACTGTACAGCATTCTGGCAGTACATTGGAAAGCCGAAGTACCTTTATATATCTGGAGTTGTTATTTTGGTAGAGTAGGATAGCTTGGATAGTAAATATGGTGACATGCTATAAACCCGCTTAATAAACAAACTTTTTAATCTAAATTAACTGATAAAACCTGGAGTTGATCATTTGCCAAGAAAATAACACATATTTATAGTAAAGCAGATATGGAATATTAACCATACCATCGTTTATATTTCTGTTTATATCTTGATGCCAAAGATAGCTAGCCAAAAGTGTAAATGCATTAACACAAGGTGGCGAAAAACGTCCCAGGGCACAGCGTTTTATGTTTTTATGGTTCGTTCACTAGACGCTGACTGTGTTTTATTACCTTCATTCATAGCTGTGGTTTCTCCTGTTTGAGTGTATCTACACTATTTGGGATATAAACACAAGAACGAGGAAGACTAGTGCGCATGACCAAAAATAAAGTGGGAGGGTTTTAGGGCTACTTCTTTAATATAATATCATTTTGTTACTGTTTGAAAAAAATTGGTTTAATTTTCTAACAATTATTCTATTGTTTCCTATCATACCCCATTCTTATTCAAATCTATTTCATTGAGCCTCACTTTGTAATTTGCGCTTGATCCTAAATGTGTATTATAGGCCCTACCTTATATCTAAGGGGAAAAAATTAAAGTATTTCCAGTTATTTATCGGTATATAAAATTCCTTTGAGATCAGGACTTATGCAATGGTTTCTAGCGTCTTGTGCGAGGCTGAACGAAAATAAACCCTTTATCGCTTCCTGTAAACGTTTAACAGAGGAATCCAATTGAAACCACTTTAATACACATATATACATGCCGTAAACCAAAGTAAATAGAACTGAACTTTTAATCGTGATACAACGTGTATAGAACCATTTCCGTTCATTTAGCTCTGACGTTTTTGTTTAAGTGAAGAGTTTAATAGGTGCGTTCTAGAGAAGACAGGTGGTTATTCCGTTTACATGTGCCGTAATGATTTGGATAGAACGTAAGAGTTATGTTTGGTACAGTTGCTGGTAACACAGTGATTTTGGCATTTCTCCAAAACAACTGGCAATGGTTTCCATGGAACTGCCGGAAATTTAGGAGTGTATGATAATAACTATAAGAAGCCACATATGCACTAACAGGGCTGGCAAACGCATTATTATTTTATAAGACCTAAGAATTAAAATATTTTAAAAAAAACGGGAACTTGAGATTAACTTTATTAACTTGATATTAATATAATGAAATACGTGGCACAAAAGTTTTTACTTAGCTTTGACATTATTGGGCAATTACATTGACATTATCTTTAACAAGTCTCAGTGCGCTGTGTAAGAATTCTACTTGCCATGGATTCCCGCTATTATATATAATTTCTCAATATAAGACTTTCTTATCCACTCTAATACCAGTAATAACATGGATTGCATCTATAACCTTTATACTTACTATATGTCATAGGCTGTGAGGATTGAGCTGTCATCAGATTAACATATATATGACTCAATGTAGAGTCAACAGTGTGTAATACAAGACATTGTTTAATCTCATCATAATGCAGCGATTTCTTTATAAACGTGGTTTTCTCCAGCGGCTGTAGTAAGTTTTCTCCGTCTTTGGCTGCAACCCGAAAAAGGAGACCTCCTGAATACATGCATGATAAATACAATACATGACACTGTTGGAGCGCGCTGACATGAAAACATGTTCCTTTTTTTGTGACGTGCACAAAAACTACGTCACTGTGACGTGTGTGTTTTGTCGGAAATATCGGTGTCCAATATCGCTGAATATTGGACATTTGTGGTGTTTACATAATATCGCAGGGATGGACAGTTGGGCGCGGAGCCGCCTCAGGCGTGGAATCCAATACGGACTTTTAGCTCGACGTGATGTCATATAACAATGGTTTTTAAGTTAATTCACATATGAAAAACCGGCTCCATTTCGGACCTTCCACCGACTTGCTTTAAACGCTATGACGATATAAGGAGTTGACAACACTTTTTCCGTCATTCTCTGTAGCAACTTTTACAAGAGTTATCGTTCCTTACAGTCTCAGAAGAGAGTGTAAGGAGCGACAACTCTGATAGAGATTTCTTCGGCAGTCCACCACTGACACTTTTGTGGTTTTCTGTTATGTTTGTTTTGTTTGATTGAGGTTTTACGCCGTACTCAATGTTATTTTACTTATATGACGGCGTGTCAGCGCAATCGGTGAAGGAAACCACCATTAACGTCGCTGACAACATGCAAGACAGGACAAAACATTTACAAAATCAGGACACCACAACAAATCGACATCCTGTGCCCTTAGTTGAGCTAAAAGCACCAGGGCACAGGAGGCTCCCACACAACCACCCGCTGTGTATTCAGTACTAACACACCTTCCACTGGAGGAGAGTGACGTTTCATAACTTTAAATCCAAAACGGAGTTTGATGCAGAATTTTGCATTTCTCAACCAATGTGACATACTTTTGTTTCGCCACATGGAACATATACGCGTACGAAGTGTTTTCCTTCGATCACACATTTACAAACGATTCTGTTTCAGATCACATAAATAAATCATTAAATGAAATGTCTTGATTTTAGTTGATCGCCATTAATACTACCAACAGCGAAATCCACTAATGGCACATAAAATTTCAATCCATGATAAGAAAATAGTAGACAGCGTGTTATATAAACAGGAAAGTTCTTGGTAAAACGTACCACGCCAATGACGTTAAAAAACAACATTTTTTATATATGTTAAACAACACTAAGGTATAATGTTAAGTAAACATTGATATTAATATTAACGTGGCCTGAATTCCACGTACAGCTTGTAAACCACATTCGTCATTTATAACGGTTCTGTAACTATAAATATTTACATTTAACAGTCTCGGAGGACGACGTTTAAAACATGATATACGGTTTATTTTCTTATAGCAAGTCAAATTCAACCCGTATAACATCTTTGGATATTACTCCACTCACTTACCTTCCTGGATGCTTAATCCTGTTCTGTATTTTAAAAGTGGTAGTCATTGAATATGGATATACTGGTAGCTACACCACTTTTCATTAAAATGTCATACACGTATATCAACTATAAGTATCGTTTTATAAGTCTTTCAAGCTATTTCTAAATACACATCAAACACAGGGCCACAGAAAAAAAATCTTTTCTAAAAGCATCACGTGTGTTTATCAGTGCGTCCATCGAATTCTGTACTTGATAAGTAAATCAGATAGAATGATGTATCACTAAAGAATAGATACGGCCATTCAGCGGTAATAACTGCTTAGATCAGGTGCTCCGCTTCAGGCATATGGAAACTGTGGAGTATTCTGGACGCTCATTGAAAAGATATAGCACAGAGGAGTTGGAAGGTTTACTAAATAAAGAGAACTCTGACAGCTCATTGAAGAAGATAATGAACATTCATTGCGTTTAAGTAGTTAAATCGGCACAATATAAGTTAGAAATCTTAAAATAGTGCTATAAACTTACTAAATATACAAATATTTTAATCTAAATTCACTGGTCGTTTTTTAATTTAATAATAGATACATTTGATAGTGAGAAATATTATTCATATCGACGTCTACTTGCATATCTACTCCTCATGACGCCGACGCCAAACTCTGAATTAATTGTAAAAAAACTGTCTGTAAAATAAGTTATAAAATTACAACATACATTCTATGTATTTATGGTTTAGTATACGGCATGCTGACGGTGACAGTGGATTTAAGTGTTTATTGAAAACATTATGTTTCCGAACGAATACATCAACGAAATGCACATGTTCAAAAATGTATTCCTATAATAGCTATGGGGAATAGATCAATCCATTTTAATTCAATATTTCCAGAATTGTATCGTCTTTCAATTTACAGTTCATTGCATTAGTCCTGTTTGTATATCTGCTCTGGACGAAATTCCAGGAATTCACAGCTGATAAACATCTAGCGTCTTGCCGGAGGATGGTCGAAAATAAACGAAGACAGAAATTATATTACTAAATGATAACGTTTTAAGACGTGAACCCTATTTATAAGCAACAAACTCTTCTTTTTTTTAAATATATTAAATCTTGCCAATCACAATATTGCCATTGGACTTTTTGAAGCTGGGGAGTCCAAGGTTCAGTTGCACGTCATGAAAGACAAGATCCAAACATCCGGGTGTTTCATTTACCATATCGATGGGTCACTGTCCGCGAGACTGCAGGCCATGTACTTCGTTTGAGGAGGGTGTCAGACGATACAACCAGGAACCGTCTGAACGTCGTTGGGATTTAAACACGACGACCGTTTAACATTGAGACGTTATAGCACCAACGCCAACGTGTCCATTGGTAAATTAGCCTCGCTGCCTGCTTCTCGTTGTCTTGCTTCCTCGCTTCGCTTTCTATTCATTGCCGTTGAAACGGCGAGGTAGCGAGACCGCCTCTGTCAGTTTCTATATTAAAGAGATACATGGTCGCATGTTTCTGGCTATTACCACATCCTTCCGAAACAATGGCTTGAGAACCAGTTCTGATAGAGAGCTATTTCTGTTTCCCGTGTTTCTGTTTTTTTTTTGTAGTTAAATCATTTATTATATACTTTACATAAGTTATCTACGGATCCATAATAACTAAGATTTAAATAAGTACCGTTTTATTCATTGGCAAATATTGAATTCCATGTATATTTTTAAGTTTGTGAAGATTTACGGAGATAACAGTTGGATAATATATAAGCAAGTGCTAACCGATATGGCAAAATCTTTCAACATATACCTCTCAACATTTGATAGAGACACCTGGATTGTCACGTGCCTCAGAAATCAGATTTTGTACATGTCGATGAGTAACTTGCTGTCTATTGCTGTGCCAGTGGGAGTTTGCATTCATGACAATCAGAGTTAATGGTCTGTTTGATTGACATTTTCGTGTTTTGTTCTTGATTTTATGTGAGAAAAGACGAAAAGGCATCCACAAAAACGCAATTGGATGTGCCACGCAGGAACACTGTAAATGTTTAACAGAGCGTGATATCCTGCATGTGAAACCGCTATCAATTACTGGAAGTACAGCCCGGCAGCATTTGGGAGGTCGGGAAATGTCAACTATGCATTTCGCTGAGCATGACAGATATGGACTAGGGTAGCATATCCGTGACTGGAAGAACACCACTTGGTGTCCTTAGACATGGAATGCTGACTACATCTCGTTACGGGAATGAGATCCTCCATCCCATTGTGGGTTTTCTGATTCAATTGGCCCACAGTTTATTCTGATGGATGGTGGAATATCACCTGGACAAGAGACAACTGTGAGAACGGAATGGTCAGCGCGCTCACCCACTCGGAATCCGTCGAATGTACTGCGCACATCATCTCGGACGTGATACGATCATCGCCATTTAGGCCGGAACTTTTTCACAGCCTGTGGGTCACAATGCTAATAAAGACAGATTCATATTCTACTCCTAAACTAAATATAGTGCATCCAAAGCCGTATGAAATTCGCTCGATTACTCTATATTTTCTTACTTGTTCATTGCCCGTGCGGCAGTAAATAGGCACCGGTGGACAAAATGTACCATTTTGATACATATTCATACACCTATCACGGCCGAGCTAAGTGATGACAGCAAAATAACGAGAAATCACGCGAGGTTTTGCCGATTGCGCGCTCACCTGACCTCAATACAATTAAGCATGTGTGAGACATGTTGGGGCGTGCAGTTTCCGCACGAGTTGTGCAACACCAAGGGCTGGGGGATGTCGTGATGGCCTTAGACGAGGAGTGACAGCGTGTTCCGGAACGAGAGATTCGTGGGTTCTTTATCAGCATTAGCCCTCTTTGTCAGAGCCTCATCAATGCACGGGGATACCATACCCAAAACATAGCTTTGATGGATTTTTTTTTTATCTTTGAAGGGCATTTCTGGGACTATTGATAAGCGTTTTGAAGCAATCAAACCAGCTCTTCGCAACAAGGCCAAAACCTTGCTTATCAATATACCACAATTATTTAATGTATTATATTGACTTTCCATGGGCTTTCAAAAGACCCTCTTAGTTCAAATCTAACTACTTTTAGTTTTTTTAAGAAGTTGGTTACACTTCCCAGAGGATGGCTGGCGGGATTGCACCTCACTTCCCAGAGGATGGCTGGCCCGCTGGGTTGGGGTTTGCACCTCACTTCCCAGAGGATGGCTGCCACGCTGGGGTTGGGGATTGCACCTCACTTCACAGAGGATGGCTGGCCTGCTGGGGTTGGGGATTGCACCTCACTTCACAGAGGATGGCTGGCCAGCTGGGGTTGGGGATTGCACCTCACTTCACAGAGGATGGCTGGCCTGCTGGGGTTGGGGATTGCACCTCACTTCACAGAGGATGGCTGGCCAGCTGGGGTTGGGGATTGCACCTCACTTCACAGAGGATAGCTGGCCTGCTGGGGTTGGGGATTGCATCTCACTTCCCAGAGGATGACTGGCCTGCTGGGTTGGGGTTTGCACCTCACTTCCCAGAGGATGGCTGACACGTGGGGTTGGGGATTGCACCTCACTTCACAGATGATGGCTGGCCAGCTGGGGTTGGGGATTGCACCTCACTTCACAGAAGATGGCTGACACGCTGGGTTGGGGATTGCACCTCACTTCACAGAAGATGGCTGACACGCTGGGGTTGGGGATTGCACCTCACTTCACAGAGGACGGCTGGCCTGCTGGGGTTGGGGATTGCACCTCACTTCACAGAGGATGGCTGGCCAGCTGGGGTTGGGGATTGCACCTCACTTCACAGTTGGTGCCAGTAGAAATAAGTAGTGTATGAAACTATGTAAGTCATTCAACTGTCAAGACATTACATATAGATCTACAAATTCGAATCCTCGCTTTTCTATATACAAATGAGAAGATGGTGAGAAATTTAAACTTAACAAAATAAATGTTTACAATCTTTAGAGAAACGTTCGGTTTAAAGCCAAACAGATTGGAGTCAAATGCTGTCCGTGACTTGCGGGACTTGGACAGAAAACATAAGGAAATAACGAAAAAATGAAGGGCGATAGAGAAATAAAATACGAATTCGACAACTTACAGATTATCTACAATACCTATACCTTGTTGTGTCATTTTTAACCCGATGATAGATATCAAACTTTCAGGTTTAGAAAGCCTCTGGCATTATAGAATAATATATGAGAAACTATGTAATCTGATCTATATGGTGACCGAAAGAAACAATGCGGATGCATTAAATGTAAAGTGAGAAATAACTACAAACATGTATGATAAAAAGATTTATAAGAAGAAGAAAAAAGCGTGTTAATCGAATTTAAACAATGCCTTTAAACTCATCATGATTTGCAAAGCTGCATTTCCACGTATCACCTTGGTAAATGTGTTATCTGCCCACAAAGTATATTATAGTAACAACTTTGAAGAAATATAATGAATTAATTTTGACTCAACGCTTCGGTTTATTCAATAAACCACCAGCAGGAGAAAGAGATATATTGAATAAACAGAAACCCTGTGTCCAAATGAAATGATTATCGTTCGTCAGAGTTGTTACTATATACTTAACTATGTTAAGCTCTCAGTGATAGTCTCAGTTGTAAATGCCCATATAGAAGAACCAAGGGTTAATTATCTTATGTTGGCTCCAGAAAATATCGCAACATCTCTCTCAGGTTTCCTCTATTACATGCGATCGACTCAACAGCTTCGGAATCCTGTGTATATTGTGTGTAATTTATGTGTATGTGGAAAAGATAGAATATACTCAAAATTTGATGTTCGCGCGTATTTGAAAGATAGATTTAACAGATGTAGGTAATGAGCTACGATATAAAGCGAGCCCAATAAATAATTTAACAGGTGCTTGTCTTAGATATGTATACGATATTTTTACAACCAAAGTCAATGCTGCTCTGATTAGTACATCCTGGAACTTTTGTCAATCGCTTCGAATAAGACAGGAGATGTTCATTATTGTTGGTATTGAAATCAGAAAATTGTTGACAGGCGATCTGAACGGAAGGCTGTGCTGAGTATGCGATGCTGACATCCAGCTGAAAACGGCTATAAACAAATAGAGCTGATTGAATTAAGACAAAAACATATATTATAACGTGCCAAACTATTACTTATCGACAATTGGAAGTTGTTCCCTTAACCTATGGTGTTTCTGATCAACGACATAACAAACGTTCAATAGCTTGTTGTAAGTCTTAGAGGATCGCGAAATGAAAATAGCACGATGCAGTTTGTGGGGTATAATAGACGGTCATAAACACGACTTTAATACAGACCTGTAGCTTTAAGTGATAAATGATCACTTTAGGTCTAACTCTCAAGAATACAAAATTAGTCTTCCATAATTGGCAATTCACACAAGAACATCCATAAAACGTGACCTCCACGCCAAAGACATCTAGGCTAACGCCAGTTAAAACAGTAGATTTTCTTATAACAAAAACAACAATATTACAAAAATGCAGTTAATTTATCTGTTACTTTGTCCAAGAATCTATACATTTCACCCTGGTGAGTCCCAGTAAATTATGTTCTAAAATCTGGCAAGTCCCAGATTAAGATTTAGACTAAGGTCAGAGCTTAAAAAGTAAAGGTGTAAGAAAATAAACAGAATGTAGTTTTGAGGACACCCACGTAAAATAAACCTCTTGTGAACATAATATAATAACCGTATGTCTAATATATTGAACCCATCCTTACTGCTATCACAATGTGTAATAAACACCACTGTCAACTCGAGAAGATTCAACCACAAAGGTTGTCCGACAATATAATCATGGTTACTTTATATAGAGTGGGGGTTGGTTAAACTAGGCGAACACGAGGCGATTTTCCCGGCGATTTTTTATCGGCGATAGAAATCGCTTGGAAAATCTCCTCGTGTGCGCCTGCTGGCGACAATTGTCGGCTGTCGCAGAGACAGTCGCCGACAATCAAACATGTTTGATTTGAAGCGATAACATTCGCTCACTGAAAATACAATCGCCTCGTCTGCGCCTGCAGCGATGTTTGTCGCCGACAACAGATTATATTGTCCAATCAGCGTTGCGATACTTGTCACATGATACCGTAGTTAAAATGGCAGCGTGACAGTCAGGTGATTTTGTTTGCTTGGTCGTACACAAGTATCACTCACAGTCGCCTCGTCTGCGCGTACGTCTATCGCTGACAAAATTCGCTTGCGCTCGGAGTGAATGATCGCACGAGATAAAAATCGCCTCGTCTGCGCCAGGCTTTACATCTTGACTGATGAATTAGGGAAAATGTTATATTTAATTTTATTTCCAAGAAATTTTACCTCAATCAACACCCAAGGGATTAAACCAACTACTTAGCTGTTATAATAAAAATGCCTGCGTAGTATGTTAACATCAAACACACATATCCAGCGAAAACCCGTGTATTACGATTGCTATCACTCGAGTCGCTTCATTTTATTCGCAGACGTAGAATAAAACAGACTCGAGTTGAATAACTGAGTTAACTTTGATATATATTTTTGTAAAGAGCTAAATTTTCTTTCTCTATATTTATACAAAAATATATATTGTATATCCCTGTGCCAGTGTGATTTCTCTTGACAAAAGTACATTTCATCACACAATGCTCAAGGTTAACAGAAAACAAACTAAACAAAACACGGGTATCTCTAAATAGCTTTGCATGAAACATTTATTTTAACATATGTGGAACAAGTCAATAACTGCCAAACAATAAAGCAGTGCGGTACTTTTTTATGAAACACCTAATAAATGCTGCAAGAAACATAATCCATGAATAATTTTCAACAGAAATGTGTTTTCCTGGATAACCTTGTTGAGACGATTTCTATAATTATTAGTATATCACTAATACCAGTACCGTTATCACATTCAATTACTACTACTGTACTCTCAGGCAATTGGTAATGCTATGAACTTTCAGATAACCAAATTTAAATCGATACAAATACTACCTAATCTTTAACTATCCTGCAACACTTCTGCCTCATATACTAGAACTGGACAAATCGGTCGATAAAAAAGCTCTCTACGATACTGAATAGTGAATTCCATGATGTATTCCGAGATGATTAGTCAGATATGTACCCATCCAATTTAAAGTCTTCTCGCACAAGCTGACAAGAACCATGATAACGTCTAAATTCGCAAGCATAGTGCCAGCCTGTGGGTCATTTTTTAGGTAACTAGTTTCTTTATAAAAAAAAACATGACGACTAAGATGGATTTTCAACTTTTGGGTATATTGGTAAGCCACGTTTCGGCCTAGATGCTAAGACCGTTTTCGAGCATCTAGGCCGAAATTTCGCTTACAAATATACCCAGAAGTTGAAAATCCGTCTTAGTCGTCATGTTTTTGTTATGTACCCATTTTCTAAATGCCACTTAAATAAGATAGTTTCTCTATGGGCCTGTTTGCTTGTTAAACACACCTGAACTAACATGGCCCTGAAATCAGAAGATATATAGACATATTATTATATTATTGCGTGTTGCTTTAATAGTGGTAGTAGTAGTAGTAGGAATAGCACTTGTAGTTCTCTCAACTAGATACGAGCCTATGTTTTAGACCCGAACAACAGTAACATGATACATTTATTTCTACAGTTGAAAATACAATATACTTACATGATATGTGTGAAATATCAGACTTCAGGTGTGGTGATGAGATGTAAAAGCCTACAAGATTCACAATCTGGCCGTGGAAATGGAAAAAAGGCCATAGCGGCCAAAAAGAGGGCGCTTCCCAAGGGAGATAAGACTTGCTATGTCAAAATTAACAAAGTCCTTTGTTGTATACAGGTAAAACAATGCCTTATATTAAAGTTTACAAATCTGTGTCAAACTTAACACAATACTTTGCTAAAAAAAAATCTTTTAAAAGTACACTTTGTTAAATTTTAACAAAGTACTTTTTGCGTGAGGTAGAAGGACCTTGATATGTGTATGTGGAGAACGTTTGTGTGAGCACGAATGTTATTAATATACCGTCCAAGATTTTTCAAATTGTTTTTCGGTTTTCTTTGATCTATACCTGATCACGCATTGTACCCTCTCAAATTACAAATTGACACGGCATTACGGCTTTCAGATTAACAGATAAAAGTAAATATTTATAGAAACATTTACACTCTTTAGAAATAGAAATTTAAAAAATAACTTTCAGCCATAATAAACAACGCAGTTATGGGATTCTATAGAAACATGACAATCGCGTTCTACAACTTTTAGCCCAGACAACATGGAGCTAAACAGTGATGGTATTTGTTTATGATTATCTATTATCTGAATTGAATTGGTGGTGTGTTGGCGACAAAGACGTTGATGACTAAGACGTGAAAAACAATTCATAATATCTTAGAGATGATGTTTTATGACAGCAACCTACTGGTCGTTGATAAAAAGTTAAAAGTCTTGGTTGTGTGTTTATATTCTTGTTAGTGTTGCGAACTACAACCTACGTACACATGTTATACGATAAACGATAACTTATTTAACTCAAAGAATGTGTAACTAAACGTGCACTGCATCGGTATTAGGATCGTTTAACTTGAAAATGTTAAGTATCATGCAGCTTTATTCAGGGTGATTTAACTAGAACTTTTCCTGCTGAAGAAAATAATAAAAGCAGTGTATTTAAAATGCTAAGGGTCGTTTAGAAAATAGTTCCCCTTTTCTTCCTTTTTTATGGTATGACGGTAACTGCTCAGTCTCATGTGTCCCAACACATTACAACATTTTTTTTTCATTACATGCTTGTTCATAATAGCTAACCGTTTATATACAACATAGTCATCTAGGCTCAATTGTGTTTGTCGAAAATTGCGTGTTGTCGATGGGTGTTTGTCGATGGCGTCTTCAGGCGGGTTCCGATTGATTGATGCTAATTTATTCAGATGTTTTGTCTAATTAGAAATGTGTTTTAAACATTCGTATCGTTAATAGTTGCGTGACAAACATCTGTGCAGTCATTTCAGTATCTCATCAAAACCATCGACGCCGTTACGATTTCCGACTGCGCAGAAGTGGATTCGCAACAGCCACTTTCAAATAATAAAAAAATGACAATAATTTATATAAACTGGATAATATGTAAGCCGGATAGACTTCGTCTTTACCTCCTGTCTAAGGCTTTGGAATAGTATTTAAAGGGGTAGTACCTTTTACAACCTTTTTGTAAGAAGTCTTTAAAAAAAACTTTAAATGTGCTAATGTTTATACTATAGTCCAGATGGCAGGCTTTCCCCGACCAACATTTTTGTTATACTTTAAATCAGTGCATTTGGTTATTTAGCCAGTTTACTTTATAAACTATTGCGAGTGATGTTTCTAAACTTAAATACGTTTATTTATTCCAGGAGAATTCTTCCTGGATAAATAAAACTCTCTCGCAACTGCACACTTGGGGGTCTTTAGCACGCAGATAACTTAATTACTAATCTACCATTTAGAGGTTTAGTTATATAAGAGAAGTTTTCTGGTGGTTTCTGGTGTTTTTTTATGAGGTTTCTTCTCGGTTTTCCACCATACATCGACAACCCAGTCACCATATAAGTGAAATACCCTTGCGTACGACTTTGAACACCAATCAAATGAATAACTCTTTAGAAGTATTGTGAACAACAATTATTGTTACTATATTGCACTCAAATTGTATTTCTGTTGAAAATATATACTGCGTATCTGTGGAGTACACTAAAACCTTCTTCATCAATGAGGTCTGGGGTTATCAAAAAGCAAAATTAGATATTTTCCAGGACATTGATTTGATTGAAATGCGTTTTTAAATTGCAATTCCGAGAATTTTAATTATTTTTATAGAGTAGCGTGACAACTCCAAAGAACGACGAACAAATCATGTTGACTGTATATTTCGGTTTAATTAAACCATCTTCAGTAGTTAACTATTTTAAGCAAACAGACTTTGGCTTAACAATTATTCATGAACCGATGAAATAATAAACAAAAACTTTGTGATCACACTTCTGAAAGTTTTCCCCCGTGACTCATTTAGGTCTTCAATAATCTGTTATTGTTCACTAATTCAGAGTGTGAGCGTCAAAATGTTGTTCTATTGTAGAAAGTACGTATTATTCAATTAAATCTCTTTCGCAATGGGACATTCATTGAGAAATCTGCAGTAATTTGTTCCAGTTAATGAACATAACATAAATGAGTGTTTGGGATAAGGAATTTCCTGTAACGCTTTCATTATTGGAATGAAATAAAATTACATTAGGAAGGTTATATACTTGATACCAGGCGCACCATATTAGGTAACTAAAGTCTGTACTACAGCTCGTCGAAAAGAGAGAACAACACTTTTTTAACATTTTAACACATTTTAGCGAGAAAGCTTGGTAAATATTGGCTGTACATAAATTACAGATATATATTCATATTTGCCTCGATATGGAATGAGATAAATGAAGAATGTATATATCAGTTTATCATTCATCTATGTTCAGCACTCACACGATACAGAGGCATCTGATCTTGTTCTGTATAAGATGGTTCGTATCACTATTCTCTCAATTCGGGAACATTTTCAGCTCTTTTTTGGCAATACTGTAGTGCAAGGGGGGATTCCCGTTAACTGTATATTGGATGAAGCGAGCATTGGCCAACGTCAAATGTTTATGGAAACAAATCCTGCATTCCCTTGTCAGCGCTGTTCATCTGTAATATAATTTGTATAACCCTGGTATGTATCAAGTTTTGTTGGATAAAAAGGAAATAAAACAGCGTATTGTATTACATGTACATATATTTTCCCGCATTCTATTCAGTTGTTCGGCCTAAGACATCTCGAGCTGATATATCGATAAGAACAAGTTTCTCAAGGTCAAATAAGAATACCCCCACCTCTACCCCGACTAATATAAACATAGGGCGTATAATTCCCACTTAATAGTTTTGTTTACTACGTATATACATTCTGCGTGTTTATTCATATCATTCACAAATGAGATTTCTAGTGTCTGTCTCGAGAAGAAGCAGAGATACATGAGTAGAACGTTATCGTTTACTTCAAAAAGAATAAATAGTCTTCAAATATATTTTATAATACATATATTTTTATTATAATTCGTATATATGTGTTAATATGAAATGCAATATTTCTCAGTGTACTATTTGAATGAGAGTGTTATAGAAATGACAAATGTTCTATGTGTATTAAGATATGCAGTACCAATGTGGCTGGAAATAGGTAGTGTATAACGTTGTTGTATTAGAGAGTATTTTGGTATTGGCATTTCTCCAAACCTACTGACAGTGGTTTGTACAGGTGTGTGGTCTGGCAATCTAATCTACGTTATACTTTATATATATTAGCTAGGTAAACGGCTTCTTACCTAGGGCATTTTTGCTATACCTTGATAGAAAAATAACAAATGTGTAAGTTTTTATTCAGCTGTCTGTCAAGTCTTTATTATGTCATGGGCAGAGACTTTCTGTTGAAATCAGATGTAATATCTATACATTGCATTTAATATTAACACATATATACGAGATGGTAACCCTTTTCTTACTGATGTTTTTTTTAATTGCGGAAGGAATGATATAACTCAAGCGTTCTTTACGAATATAAAACTAGTCATATATTTATTTTTTAATTGCAGTTCTTCGTAGTATTTAGGGAATTGTACCTACGTGACGGCTTTGCATTGCCGGTGTGTGCGAGTGTAAAACCGTCACGCGATCTTCACAGCCACCGGAACACTTCCCTTGTATAACCTTTAAAGGTATACCGGGTACAATAAATGAAACGCATCATGTAACATTTTGACAGTTTGCCGAACTATTAACTTGATGTAGCAGCATCTGAAGAGAATAACGAGACTGTCCTTAAAATTATTATTTAGTTTGTAACGCATATTGACAGATTCATATTTATTTGATTGTTTAAACGCTCTCACAAATTATATTGATACAAAATTTCGATTTTTATATAATAAAAAAACAAGAGACCGCATCGATTTGTCAACATTGTAATCCCATTTTATAAATATATACTGATAAGTTTTATTCAACTCAGGGCATAGACATGGCATATGAACAAGCGGGCATTTCACATGCACAATACTAATCAAATAGCAGTTACTTTCATACATTGATTGACATGATTTGAGAGTTTACGTTGTGCTACAACATTATTGCATTGAAATAATGTTCGTATTATAAACATACTGGGTTTGACATAATAAATTAAAAAACAAAGGCTAAAAACGAGTTCTGTGCTCCTTTAATTTTGGTACAGAGTAGTAGTTCTCATCTTCAATGTGATTGTTACATAGCTTACTAATACGCTGAGCTCTTCGAGGGTTTGACCATCGACCAGCCATTTCAAAAGCCGTTTTGCCTCGATCGATCATCAAACGGTAGATTATACAGGTAAAATGTTCCCATAGTAGAGTTGTTGACATCATTCATCCACAAACTGTAAACACTGGTCATCAATACGGCGATTTAAACCATTAACAAACACAGTACTGTCAACCATGTCATGAACTAAAAGACTAACCGGGGCCCGCGCCTTGGCTCAGTGGTTAGCGCGTCTGACTGCAGATCCTCCTTCGATGTACCGCACGGGTTTCAAGTCTCCCAGTGGACCTGATGTATATGAGGGAGTCATACGAGGTGATTTCGGCAATCGCATGGGCGGTTTTTATGCGGTTTCCTCCCGGTTTTCCGCCGTATCGAGTAGAGTTGATTAAGAAGTGGAGAATCCGTCGTCATATAAATGAAATACCTTGAGTACGACGTTAAACACCAATCAAGCAAACAAACAAACAAAAGACTAACCAGTGTTATCCAAAACCTTTTTGACTCCATCTAACCTCTGAATTTATTTCCATTTTTCAGAAATAAAAAATACAGTATTATTGCATTATTTCTTTTGTTTTCTTTTTATTTGTCTAATTATCTAATTTTGTCCAATATTTTATCAAACGGCTTTGAATATTACAATGGATAGGCAATATATCTAATTCCCCCAACACCATATTACTTCAGGTAGATAAGATTTAGAATTTGTTTCAACAATTTATGAGGAAAAGTATCCAAATGCGATAGTTTCTCAAAGTTCCATACATCAAGGTAGGCACTATTTTTTGACAAAATAGTTGCAGGATATAGTCTAATAGTAAATGTTTAGTTATAACGTTCTTAGAAAAGCAATGAAATTTGTTATTAGCCTGCCTGATGTTATGTTTTATAGTCTCGATGAATCTCCTACTTTTACTGTAAACGGGTGATAGGGTTGGGGCCTTCTGTGCCCTGGTGCTTCTAGGGTGCTTGCTATCCCCAAAACTCACATTTTAGAGCATCTTAACAGAATTTCTTCAACAACAGCCACATTTAACACGTACGGGCATTCGTATTTAGTGAAGCAGAGCAGGATGAAAGTGTGTAGGTGAAATGAGTTTGGATTTACCTTCACTTAACATGCACCTAATACGATAGCCAGACGCTTAAAATCTGCATATATTTGCTATTTTCGAGAACATTAGCGTAAATTGTCATGCTTTTTGAAACATTATCCTAATTGCTGAAGTCTAAATGTACATACAGAAGACAAACACTTGGGATTAATTACTAGAAAGATATATATTTATATATAATAGGTTATCCAGAACAACTCGAGATTCAGGTCTCTCTAGGAACTTGTCTCTGAGAATTCATCTAGAACATGATAATTTATCGACTTTAATCAGTCGATATCCCTGTGCCATGCAGTGTGATTACTCTTGACAAAAATATATATAATAGGAATTTTTCGTATGCGAACAGATTATAAATGCTTATCATTTGGTGGATGTTTTGAACTGTGATTCAGAAAATGTTGTATATCTCATCACTTATTAAAGTACTTGCGAGGAACCAAAGAGAAGCTTATTAGAATAATGCACTTCAAACGTTGTACCATTAGGATTGAACTCGGAACCAAGCAAAGGCTCAAAGATAGACACTATTTATTTTTTATTCCAATATGACCAGCCCAGCACCCGGTTTTGCTATTCTTCTTATACAGGAATATCAAAACCATGTACTTAAAATGCGTAAACCTCTAGCGCTCATAAAGATCTATCATGGCGAGATGCCTGTAGGTTACCCGTAACAACACTTGTCTAAGAATTTATCTTGAATATGAGACGATACATGTATATCGGTTTTAATTAGTCGATTTCCCTGTTACAGTGTGATAACTCTTGACATATATATTCGAATCCCGTTGGAGGCAAGCAAAATTTTCTCTCTCTACATTTATACAAAAATATATCTTTAATTAGTCGATATCCCTGTGCCAGTGTGATTACCCCTGACAAAAATATATTAGAAAGACCTTGAAATGCACACGTGGAGCTCGTGTATGAACGAATGTTGTAAATATACCATCAACAGTCGTTTCGACTGAGTTACCGTAGCTTTTATCCTCATCCAGGCAAAGGGTAATATGTTTCGAGCGTACATTCTTGCTGCTAGATTTCATCGGGCTTATACAATGTAAGAACATTATCTTTCCAACGGAGTGGATTACTTTTAAAGGTTGTTCTGTTTACTGTTGGAAAACATCGCCGTTATATGAATGAAATACTCTTGAACACTGTGTTTAACATCAATCAGTCGACCATACAGTCTTATTTTTTTCTCTACCTGGTCACGTATGGTAACCTATTAAGTTAATGAATTAAACGACGCCGCCGTTAAAAGAATACTTAGAGAAACAGGAGTTTTAGTAAACCCAACATCCGCCCGCGTGGGGTGCGATATAGACCCTTAATGAACATATGGTAACCATGCTAACCAAAGACATGCACAAAAATTGTGAATCCTTAATAGCAAAAGGCACAACTTCAGTTCATGGTGAATATGTTCACCAAGTTTTATAAATATAGGCCTTAGAGTTCTGCTCCGGAAACAAAATTCACTTCTGATTATGACAAAGTCCAACTTTGTATCCATGGGAATAAGGAGGAAAACTAGTGAATCCGTAATAGCAAAAGGCACAACTACAACCGATGGTGAATGTGCCTACCAAGCTCCATTAAGATAAGCCTTATAGTTTTCGAGTTCTGACGGCCGGACGGAAGCTGATCATACCATAATACGACCGATTTTCATCGGGCTTATACAAATTCAGAAAAAGCCATGGAAAACTGTGGTACGATTTGCGTCCAGAAGGCAAATTGAAGGATTTTAGACCAAAATCAAGGCGAATAACTCAAGAAAACGTCGAATTGGTTCGAAAAAATGCGCGCACATCTACAAATGATAATAATGTAAAACAAATTAGGAAGATTCCATGGAAAACTGCGGTACGAGTTGCGTTCACGAGGAAGATTCAAGGATTTCAGTCCAAAATCAAGGGGAATAACTCAAGAAAACGACGAATTGTTTCGAAAAAAGTTCGTACACAACGCCGAATTCTTTCGAAAAAAGTTTGTACACATCTAAATATGAAACACATATGATATACATGATCTACAAAAGCAAGGGGAATAACTCAAGAAAACGTTGAATTGCTTTGAAAAAAGTTCGTGCACATCTTGCATGATACCGATAATGTGTACAAAATTTTAAATGCTAACTGAGCTTTTCTGAGATTGGATTTCAATAAAGAAAGACGACACATGTTGTGTAGCTTAGGGGTGAATGAAGACCACCAATTTTACATAACGAACGCACATTATACAACTGCACGTAATAATTACTAATAATTAGTTAAAATTCAAATGATATAAGTATAATTATCAGCTTTTGTTGACGATTTTTTGTACAGGAATATCCATGCTGCACAGTTTAGCACATATTAACACTATAAGCAAATGAAACGTAACAACTTTAAAAAATAGTACCTCCATTTTCTCTTTTTTTACAAAATACCATCAAATATACCCGATACGCATGGTATTGACAGCTTACTTTTGTTAAAATTATTAGCTGCTGTAACGATAGACGAAGTACAGGCCTCCGGCCGCACGACCTATTGTTGATGGTTTGCGTCCCGGTTAGGTCATTTGTTTTATCTTAACTATTAAGTCCTGGTTACTTACTGACTTAGGGTTAGTTATTTATTATTTACAGTATTTTTTAGTTGTGATAAGTTTATTCCTCTTGGACACCAAAATACATGAAATTGAGACTAGCACTTATTCCACTTAAGTACAGTCATTAAAACCTGAGTATTCATGTTGACACCACACCCGGTGCTACTTATTACTTTGAGAGCTTCAAGAAGTGTTTGTTTGTCCACAGGGGATTGAGGGGGCTAAACATTTAGACAAAAGTAACCTGGAATCTTGTAATAACGTGTGGATCGTAAAAACGTCCAGATCGGGAGACAGTTTATGCGTTCGATCTAATGTAGCAAAACACTTTAGTATATTTACACATTCGCTGAATAATTTTGTTAAATAATTTCAAGACTTGACAGAAAACCTTTTCGTTTCTCGGAGTAAATTGTCAACAGCTACAAAGGTAAAACCAATGGAGTAATTAACCGGGAGAAAAAATCGACACAGTTACAAAACCTATTAACTGACAACTGCACCAGAAACAAACCTACACTTTACAAAAAAAATGCATGATGCTCAGCGCACGGTTATAACAACAACAAAGTTAAAGACGAAAGAACAACCAAAATTAACTCCAAAGCAACGTGTCAATCAATGTGATATACTAACCAATATTATGTCACAGAAAACGTCTATATGGCGGAATTCGTAATTTTATGTTATACGACGTTACCAACCGAAAGTATCTCAAGGAAACTCATTGAATAAATAAAGGTATTTAAATTAAAAACATCATATAAACATTGCATAGTTAATGACAAATCCTGGACAAATTACTACTTTGAAAGATTGAAAGTAATACACTCAGTAGTTTAGTCGAGAAATGATTGGTCATCTGTTCTAGAATATCCCAAACTATGTACCATTTAAACTGTTTTAATGGTTCTCTCTAAAAGTTTATATGTAACGGTCAAACGTTTCTTTCGCTAGCTCCTAGTATTATAAGTAAGATAAAAACAAATCAAACTGTATTAAATAGACGAGGAGGGCAGGTGGCGTTAGATGGAATATACAGATGATAAATCGCACAAAAAGGACATCCAGTATCTACAGTGCTTACACCTGACAACTGACGCTTTAGAAAAACTTCGGGAAAATCTACAGGCTAACGAAAATAATATATTAATGTATATAGGCCTCACTTTTGTAAGATACCGATATTTTAATTTGGAAACCAAACTCTAGGTCGTCCAAAGCTTTATATAGTTATTTTCCGACGGTCTTGTTTCGTTCCCTACGTAAATTTTGCATCTTTAAATGTTGTTTAATTGTGGAACAATCTCGTTTTAGTGTTTACATCTAAATTATATCGGGACAGTCACTAAGGATTCTTCTGTGACTATGACTATTTATATTTGTCTTCTTCGCATCGAAACGTAAATCAATGATTTGTAACGTTGGCAGACTAAGAAGGTCACTGGCATAAATTCAGATGTAAGAACAGTTGTGTTGAAAAACATCAAGGCATCACGATTCAGGATGATTGGATTTCTAGTCGTTTACAGCCGTTTAACTGTAAGCTGGTTAACTCGTGTTCAGCTCCAGGAATGTAGTAACTGTTCCGACACAGAGACAAAATAATACAATCATTATTAATAATAATAATAATAATAATAATAATAATAATAATAATAATAATACAGTTAAAAGACAATAAATATATATCGTTTACTTTTAGTGCCTTTTAGTGCGAAAGCTCAGTAAATGTAGTAACTTGGGGTGATACAATGTTAACTGAACAGAATAATAGTGGTGGTTGGTCGATTATCAAGTAACAGAAGTTTTTTTTTTTTTTTATATGAGCACTGCTATGGAATAACATAAACCAAGAAGGTCGGGATAAAAAAGGCAACCTTTGTCAGGTCAAATGTGAATAAACTCAAAAACACTGTACAGATGAAATGCGTCATAAGTTTATAACCCGAGGCTTATAGTTTTGTTTACTACGCACATTCTGCGTGTGTATCCACTTCATTCATAAATCATTTTTCTTGTTCTAAGTTTATTTTTTGTAGCCATTACGTCCCAGAATGAAAGAGCCAGAGAGATAAATAAGAGTACATAACCTGGAAGAGCAGGGGAGGTTATTACACAAAGAATAAATAGTTTGCAGATGTCATTCGTGGTATGTTGTAATTTTGTTGCAATTTTTTTATCATATTTCTCGATTTAATAAGTTTGCATCAATTTGCAGAGTCAATTCTGTGTGCACATCCTTTCGTACAAAGATTTCTAACGACCGTTCCAAGAATTCCGAGTATCACCTCTAGCACTTTGTTGGCCGAAGATAAACGGGCGATAAGCGTTATATCACAAACTGATAAAATAAAGTTTAACTCTGATATGCATATACTCTCATGCAGTAACACGACTAAATGTCAGACTTCAGAGAAATGTATAAGGAGTTATCATCGTTAGCCTAAATGTGTTGTACTCTTATAACAGTTTTAATGAGTTCGTTTAATATTGAAATGACGCAAGTTACATGTGCAGTACTAATTTGTCTGGAAAGGTTGAGATTTGTATTTAACCTAGTTGTATTACAGTGATGTTGGCGTTTCTCCAACTGTCGGTAGTTTATACAGGTGTGTGGGCTGCCAATTTAGGGTATGTTATAATTATTAACTGGGTTAATGGCTTCATATCGCGGAGCTCTTTTAATATACTTGGATGGCAAAAAACACAATTGTACTACGCCTACGAATTACATTTTTAAAGCAACTTTAATGACGGTAACTTAAAGTGTTCCAAAATCAGATACAAATTATGATTCTGCTCTTAAAGAGGTAGACCATGGTATGTTAACCTTACAAAGTAAGCCTTGAAAGAATTATATAAGTCACATGTTCTGTTGCTTCTTGTTTCTTAAACTTTAACGCCCCGAAATAGTCGCAATTTATTCAATTTGTTTGTAGCTGAGCAACTCTGTAAAACAAGCATCGTACTGGATTTTGCGTTTTGATTGCGGCACATATGTTGCACTCCCAGTGCAGCAACAATATACAAAACAGTCCGAGGTAGTCAGGGAGCTTTTAAAATTTAGCCACCATCTTGCTGCTTTCATTGGCAAACAAAATTAATAATAATATTATTATTATTAATTGATAATCATTTTTTAATCATAAAATTCTCAGAAAACCCAATTCTAATTAACATAAATGGAAATATCTTAATGGGACAAATACAAATCGATATACACTGCTCAAAAAAATGAAATTACACATTTTTCTTTATTGCCGTTTTGTATTGTAGATACAAATACCTGGTAGTCTAATAACAATACAGACCTCTGTATCTTAGCTGCAAACGACTGTCACCTTATCTATGGGATCTATTCTTCGTGGTTTAAGAGTTAGAGACTTGTGTAACTTGAGTAATCATATATGTAGCCTTTATACGCTATATTATCTAAGGCAAACAAACACAAAGCTTTTCAGTTGGGCGGCCTTTTAAGTTAAGCCCCATTCCCTTAGATATCTAGCAAAAATCTTTCAGATCCTAACCTATAGCAGTTATAAGTAATGTAATCTTTAACAGAGACGTGCTGGCAACTCTGCCACAGATACGGGGACCGTTTAACCACGCTTTTCGTGCATTGAATATGACTCAATTATCAGTAAGTAAAAGGGCAATGTGGCTTCATATCAACTATTATATATGTAACATACCATTTTCCACCCATCGGATTTCAAGTATTAAATCTGTTCGAAGACTTCTTGGTAAGCGAGTGTAAAGATCTTTTGTGTACATGTATTGAAGCTTCACCAGAAAAACTAACTTGCCATAAACTGTTGTGAACATTAGATAGGATAGTCAGATTTTGATGAAGTCACCGGAAAAACACTTTTCACTGGGCGGGTTTGGATGTCTTTACGTCCGAGATTCCCTAAACAGTTTTAAAAGTGACAGTTGCAGCTCGCAAGGAATACGTTAAGTTGTAAACTGATGGTGAAAGCTGATGGTCGGAGGGTTCTGGAGATAGAGCTGTCATCACGAAACTGACTTAAACAAGATTGAGTCGTCCAGCAGGTGGAGTCACTGGTGTGTAATATAAGATGTTTAATCTAAATAATGATGCTGTTAAGTGCAGGCATGCACAGTTTTTCACCTAGGGCTGCTACTCAGAACGGATAATGGAAATCCCTGGGATGATAGAAAAAGGTTAAGATCTAGTTTTAAGATCTCCACCAAGTCTGTGCGGGAACGTAGTTCCTAAAAAAATTGATGTCTACTTCATTACTTCTACTGACACAAAGTTATACTTAGGAACAGATTTAGCGAAATAGTCTGATGTGGGGTGATAAAATACACTACACGTTACAGCTTGCAACTGTAAATGTCATGTCCCCCTTACCTAAATATATGAATTAACAGACGTTTTACCAGCAGGGACACTGCTACCAAAGAACCAAAGTGGCCAAGAACCAGTTACTTTATAGGACAATTATTGTCTACACTGTAGATAATAGAGAAAGCTAATATGTCAAACAAGAAGTCCCCACAACATAAGAAATTGAAATTGTTTTATTATTTTAAAAACTTAATTGTAGTATGTATAACTAATTGAGATGTTTTTATATGTACGGTTTCTATTCACACTCACATTTTGTCTCCCCATATTGGATCCTTATTAATGTATATAGTTAAATTTATGTTTCTTTTCATCCATCATTGCAAGACATTACTTTATGTACACGGTATTAGCCTAGTGCTTAATGTGTATAGAAATAAATGTATGTTAAAAAAAACAACGTTTCAATTAAGGTTCATGTTTATTGGCGTTATACGCTGTATCAGTACTTAATGTTAATTTTATCGGATAAGTGATGTGCAAAAAGCCTTAATACATTCGCGATACGTTTACTATAAGTCAAGGTAACAACTACGGAACGTGAAGAACGCTTGAGATATTTTAACCGTCAGGTAGTGTAATGACAGGTACAGTGGAATCTCACAGTTTTTTTCACAAGCAATCAGAGATAATGAATTAAGAACAAATTCCTTATACACATGGTATTATGTGTCCAGAAAGACTCCATTTGAAGGTAACTTGTATTTAGTAAGTGCAGGTAAGCAATTGGTTAAGCTACAGCTACATTCTATTGACATAAATATGTCATAAACTAGTAAAAAAATATTTAGATTTTAGAACCTTTCGATTAATCCACCTTCTCATACGGCGATTACAAATGTTCCACAGAATGTTTTTAAAATGATAAGTAATTTACCCTGATGATATAAACAGAAACAAGTCAAACAGTATAAACAATATATCTTCTCTGTCTATTGGTACAATCCCAGTCTCCGACATGAAACAACACTGGCATATAGTTAGATAACATTACTGCCAATAGATGGCAAACAACACTGGCATATAGTTATTAAACATTACTGCCAATAGATAGTAAACAACAGTGGCATATAGTTAGTAAACATTGCCCCCAATAGATAGTAAACAACACTGGCATATAGTTAGTAAACATTACTGCCAATAGATAGTAAACAACACTGGCATATAGTTAGTAAACATTACTGCCAATAGATAGTAAACAACAGTGGCATATAGTTAGTAAACATTACTGCCAATAGATAGTAAACAACAGTGGCACATAGTTAGTAAACATTACTGCCAATAGATACATGTAGTAAACATTACTGCCAATAGATAGTAAACAACACTGGCATATAGTTAGTAAACATTACTGCCAATAGATAGTAAACAACACTGGTTTATAGTTAGTAAACATAACTGCCAATAGATAGTTAACAACACTGGCAAGATATATAGTAAACAACACGGGCAGATATATAGTAAACAACACTAGCATATAGATGGTAAACAACACTGGTATATAGATAGTAAACAACACTGGCATATAGATAGTAAACAACACTGATATATAGATAGTAAGCAACACTGGCATATAGATAGTAATCAACGCTGGCATATAGATGGAAGCAGTGCTGGCATATAGATAGTAAACAACGCTTGCAATATAGCTGGAAACATTGCTGGCATAAAGATGGAAACAGTGCTGGCATATAGCTAGAAAACAACGCAGGCATATTGTTAGTAAGCAACACTGGTATGTATATAGAAAGCAATACTGGCATATAGATATTGAACAGCACTGGCATATAGATAGTAAGCAAGGCTGGCATATAGTTAGTAAACATTACTGCCAATAGATAGTAAACAACACTGGCAAGATATATAGTAAACAAGGCTGGCATTTAGCTAGAAAACAAC
>JAVFBZ010022115.1:0-11477 GCA_032466195.1 Katharina tunicata
TTAAATACCCATCACCACCCCAGTATTTTCCCCAAGTTTCATTTGTATTCGTCAAAATCTGAATATTTCATGTCGCTCAACACGAATTTCCACAGAAACGCGCCACAACGTGGGTTAATTTTTTTCAGTGTAGTTGGCCGTATTGTCCCATTCCAGAAGCATTGAGAAACATAATCATCCATGGCCATTGTACAAAAGAAACGATATTTCTTAAAATTCAACATTTTTTTGTGACATTTCACCTATGCGTTTCTTTTTTGACAGAGTATATATATAATTCATGTGATTCTGTGAAAACCTAAAAAACAGCATTCTGGGGTGCGTAGGTGACTTAAGTAGAAAAAATGTCTTGTTTATGAGCACACTTTTCAAAAGACTTTTTTCTCTTACATTTTTAACGTTAAAATTCAATTGGTTGATTTACTTTTATAGATTATGAATTCACTCTCATATTATACTCTGATATAGATCGACTGTCCATTGAAACGAATTCGAGGAATAGAAACAAAAAACGACTTGAGTGGACATAATCAGAACTGATATTGTCCTGTAGATAATTTTTATAAATGAAAACATTCATCCAATTAGACAAATGAAGTCAACGCGACACACAAACAAAAAGACAAGAGACGCTCAACTCTAATGGCTTCAACAGTTTCTTCACGCGTAGAGTAAACGGTCTATTGTTCGATCTCGGGAGTCATTATCGGAATAAGTGTCTTAGCTACATTGACTCGCATGTAGAGGAGAAGCGTAGGTTAGAAGCATAGATACAGCTAGGGGTTTAAGCAATAATGGGGTCTCAATTATAATTGCCAATCGATTGTGAAGACGAAATTTGTCTATGTCCCTGATTGTAAAGCACTGAAATGTGAAGATATTTGTCTAAAGCTCTATCCTCTGTCTGTCATATAGAATTGTCAGCCAGATCTCAGTATGGTTTATCCTACACTAAACACTAAAAGATACCTCACCCTTTTTAAAGTGGTTAAGTAATTTTGATATTAAAGATAACAGATATTCATTGTGAATGTGTCCGTGTAGCAGAACGCCTAACGAATTGATTTAATTCCATTATGTTTGTGTGCGTTTTATGGTTATTTTAAGAATAACATTATGATTGGAAGGGAGTGTTATATTGGAAAATGTACGAGTTCATGTATGATATCATGTAACAAATAATATGGACTAGCACTGGCTGCTAATGAAGGTTTTATGCTAATGTGCTGGCAGTTTGTGATGGTCGCAGCATGTCACCTTTGTGCTTGTTAATGTGTCATATATAGCCTATGTATGTACACCATAACCTGAGCTTACGAAATAACAGAACACACGATGAAAAGATGTGCATTTAACTGGGTTTCTTTCTTCTTCTTTTTTCTAAACTTTATTTATTTCATCTGTACACGTTATGCACACTTGCATATGGCACGCACTTAGTTTATGGATTGAATGTTTACAATATAAATAGCATATTTACAATTTGTAAAAGCTCCTTAAATTGGAGAAAGCAGCCAAATAAAGAATTTAAAAAAAAAAGTAATAAAAGGTAATAAAAAGTAAATAATAATAATAATATTAATAGTATAAATTACAAATTTTGAAAAATTATATTTGGAGATGAATATGCATATGAGGGGCTGTTTCCAGGGTAACATCGACACAGAAAATACAGCACTAGTTTCACTACTGCAAATAAACAGGACTGGTTATTAGATTATTTATTTATTATTTATTTACTTTCCGATGCAAGACTCACAAACCAGCTTCATTGTGGGGGAAAATCTGGGTATTAGACACGACCTTTAGTCGGAATCTGGCAGACCGACCCATATTTAGTCGGAGGGACTCCGCTGGCAAACTCAGAGTTCAGGGGGGCGGGGAATTAAAGTGTGTGCTCTCTGAACACATTTCCACAGGGCTCCGTGGTTGAAAGTTTGTGAAGAATTTGGATATGATGTTCTTAATAACCGCTCAAAGGATAGGCATTTATTAAATTATGTGTAAAGCCTAGTCTCAAAAACAATTTTGTTCTAATAGATTTTACATACATTCAAATTTAGATATTTTGCGGATCCATTCCCTAGAATGATTCGCGCCATTACTAAGCGGGTTTGTGTCATAACGTAACTCGACTCAGTTATGGTGTCAATCCAAAAGGCAATACAGCATATATTAGTAACTCCGGAAAATGGAGACCCCCGGGAAAAAACTCTAATAGATTTGAATCTCAAATTTATTCAATGGCCTGTGTCGAACTGTTTCCTGGATAAGACTAAAAATATGTCCTCTTCTTGTTTCTTTCTTTTATGGAACACAAAATCACTTCCATGTATGGCGTCACAACTTCAGGGAAAGTTAAACAACACTTCCCATTCAACGAGTTGGAATGCTCACAACATATTTGACAGATTGTCCTGGTGTAGGAAAAATGAACAGACGTTTGACAATGTTGAACCTCGATGGCATCCTGTCTTCATGTAGAAAAGGGCATTTTGTGTAAGTACTCTCATTCTACATGTAACCCAATGGTTGAAGGAAACCACCGTCACATTAAGAGGCAACAAGGACGGACGACGCATGACAATATAAAGTTGCCTTGTTTAAGCAGCATTTAGGCACATAACAAAAACATGACGACTAAGATTTTCAACTTTTGTGTATATTGATAAGCGACGTTTCGGCCTAGCTGCTAAGACCGTTTTCAAGCAATGGTTACAAATCTCAACAGAAAATATACTACGGTCAACAACGGAGCTCAAACATACCAAAGAACAACAAAGGCGACTCGGTAGTCCACAGTTCACCTATAAACTCATCAACGGCACAGCCTCCACCTAACCAAGGAAGCCATGCGAGAAATTAAAGGCGCTTAGAACAGAAAATATGGATAAAATCGTCCATGACTTGATGGATTATTTGCAACACCTAGGTCTGAACCGAGGAATCGATTTGCTAAAATCAAACTAACCAAATAAACAAGAAATGCTACCGGGTAATTTAGCTAAGATGGCTGTCCGTCGTCTTTGTTGAAGCAAAGGATCAGTTTTATCCAATTGGTCATCAACTTCCATCCTTTGAATCCCTTTAAGTCTGAGGTCCACTCCGCAGATGATTGTGGGTGTGGCTTACCCGGCCGGTGTCTTTCCCATTGAGCCTGTCCACTCCGCAGATAATTGTAGGTGTGGCTTACCGGACCAGTGTCTTTTTCACTGAGCCCGAGGTCCACTCAGCAGATGATTGTGGGTTTGGCTTACCGGACCAGTGTCTTTTTCACTGAGCCCGAGGTCCACTCAGCAGATGATTGTGGGTGTGGCTTACCGGACCAGTGTCTTTTTCATTGAGTCTGAGGTCCACTCCGCAGATGATTGATAACTCGATAACTCCAGGTTCCACTTAAAATCTCAAAACAGTACATTTATAAATCGAAATTCAATCCACCACTCCTGCAATTCCATAACTTATTAAACATGATAGCAGAACATATTTCAATTGAAAAATCAATAGCGACTATTAATGATTCTATTGAACAATTTGATGATAAATGGAATGACTTAAGTGTATTTTTAGAAAATCTTTTGACTGATACATCATAATCTGTTGTCATTGGTATGTTTGCATTTATTGTATAGTGTTTAATGCTAAATATTTTATTGTTCACTTTTACATTATAATGTTATGTAATCATGTAAATTGGTTTGTCCAGTATATGTGTATATATGTTAGAACTCTTTCCCCAGTGGCGGCATAACCTTTTTGCATTCCCTTCACTTGTAACAATGTTGTTCACTATTGAAAGATAATGTTATTTAATCATATTAATTGATTTATCCAATACGTGTATATATTTCTTAACCGGGTTCTATACTCAGTGGAAACATGGATTTTTTTATTTTTTATTTTATTTTATATACACTTAAAACAATATTGTGAGAATTTGCATAATATTGTTATTTATTCGTATAAATTGATTTATTCATTATGTGTATATATATGTGAACATGTTTCTTTCCTCAGTGGAAACATGCCATCTCTATACACTTATAACAATATTATAACAATATTGTTCACTTTTAAATTAAAAGGTTATTTGTTCGTATAAATTGATTTATTCAGTAAGTTTATATATGTTTGAATCAGATTCTAGCCCCACTGGAGACATGAACATTTTTCTTTCTCTTCAATTATAACAATAAAAATATCATTATCTGAATATTTTTTTAAAAAATGTATCACGCACTTATGTAGTATGATAAAGTTTCTCTTTGCACAAATACATTCATTACAACATATTTTGCACATCAGAAGGAGATTTGTTAAGGACAAAGCTTTAATACCATCGTGTGCAGTAATTCAAGTCATTCAATTTTAAGTTTGACAGCTGCTTATATCTTTGTTGGTTTTGTGAGTTTAGTGATGTGTATTTTAATCTATTGCTTATACATTAAAAGACCCTGCCTCAAAACTAGGCCATGTGGTATTGTAGAGGCAATTGTAAAATCGTGGCCATTAAATCGGAATAAAATAAAAAATAAAATAAAAAATCTCGAGTTATCGATGTCGACAACCCCAGGGCCGCAATGAGTTTCCATAACAAGGACTTGTTTACTTAAGTAGAATATCAAACTATTCCTTGTCGATTCATTGTCATGGCATTCATTGCTGATATTATAAACAAGACATGCTTATAAAAAGGTGCGCCTTTGGCCATTTATATAGTACATTATCTGGTGATTAGATCGATAATGTCGAAATATTGACATTTTAAAATTACTTTGGTAAACGACATAGACATTTTACTCTCGATATATGGCCTCTATTATTAAGTATTGTGAAATATCTTTGCAATACGTTGCCAATATGTATTCAGGTAAATGGAGCTTTTCAAGTCGTTTTGGAAATAGAATCAAAATAGGAAATCTTAAACTGATAGAAAACAATTTCTATTTTTCAAATATTTTTGGTAATCCTGTCGAACCTCAATATGCAAACTAGGAAATCTTTCAACGGTAGAAATGTATTGAAAATCAGCTCAGGATGACGACCAGTGAGGGTAGTTTTGTTCTGTTGTCCTATATAAATTTAGGCTTTACCTAAGAACATTTTGAAGTAGTGTTAATCGGAGAGAATAAGAATGTCAACTATAGACTTAATAACTAATATAAAATCACCAAATGTTCTTGGAATGTTTACTGGTGAATTGGTCGATCGCAGACACTGTTTATGGGTTTGACAAATTTGGCACCTCCTACGGAAGACATTGATTTAAATGCTAATTTCAGTTCGTATACACCAAGCGATCAATCGTTTGTTAATTATTTATGATTGCCCGGCTGTAAGCCGATATAAGCCTTTGTTAAGGAAACTTAAACAGCTACCACACGCATTTGATCTCTTCAGAGCTGCTTAGAAATAGTCAATACCAGGCCATAATGAAACATCGTTTTCTGGAAGATGTAAACACTGCAACAGAACACGTCCGCTTTCTTTCCGTCCAGTTAATCGGCTTTTTAAAACATTAAATGTTCCTCTATACTCTGTTACATATTGTGCAGAAAAAGTAAAGGAAATTTAGGTATGGTTAATCTGCTTATGTCGTCCATTGAAGTGTAGACGTAAAGTTTTCAACCTTCATAGAAATTATATTTAAGACCTTTTCTATCCTGTTCAGAAGTATCAAATCACTAAGTTATTTTCTGTTCTGTGATCTACTCGATATTTAAGCTTAGCTTCCAACCATTTATTTATCAGGGTATACTTATGGTGTAGGTCACTTGGCATGTGGAATATATAAATCTGAGCGGGAATCCTCGACCAAGTTGTCGGACGACTTTACACGAACATACTTATTCAATCTCGTGTTTGTCAAAAGTTGAAGACAAGAGGGAAGGTAAGAAATTACTTTCATTTACTTGAATTTCTAAAAACACTCAACATCGAATATCACTTTCTTACTTCAAATGCCTTGACTTGATTATCACGAACTTTGAAACCATCTTTCGGTCAATTGATGGTTATAACCTTATTACATCTGACTATTATGGAATCGGTAATACAATACCATTATCGAGTATTTCAGAGCCATAGAGTGATTTATCATTGAAGACAAAATTTGAACCGTCTTCAATTTCTCATTCTCACATTAAAAGTGCAATATTTGAGGCATTCATCTTCATAAAACTGAATCATCCGCAAAATCATTACAAACTTTGAAAAATGCATAATAAGTTGAAAAATTAAGTTCCCAACACGTGGATTTAAATTCTGAAATCGATTTAAGATTCTCTGAATCGATCAGTGTGCATTACAAAAGGAAGTGATAATTTTATACTAAAACACTTATAAATCCATAATTTTGGTTTGCATAATTTGAGTTAAATAATATATTTGAGCACTAAAACAATGCTTGATATGTCAACACCAATGCCTGTTCTTTTTTATTTCCCGTTTTGATGGCACGTTTGCTTATTAACACGCAGTTTTGAGAAATATTTAAATTTCTACCGCAAATCTGGCCACCATGAACAACAGTTCCAAATGTCCACCCATCCGTTACTTAATATTTTTTTTTGCCCTTTTCAGATTCGAATCCAACATCGACATGAAACTTCTTCAGCTGATTCACAGTTTGTATATAGCACTGGTCGTTTTAAACAGCTTTGAATTACGAACAAAGGCACTGTTTGACAATGATAAACCGTCAATGCTTTCCAGTAAACTTCTATCTACTGTCTTAGATCAATCGAACCTGTCGAAACAATACCCAAGCCCGACTGTTCCAGACGACTCAAGTAGTGAAACATCCTCCTCCACACTTGGTGATACATCCTCCCCCACACTTGGTGATACATCCTCCTCCACATTTGGTGATACGTCCGCGATGGATTCGTCTTTTTCCAAAGTCACTGGGATTGGTAATGTCAAGCTTACAACGACAGCTATCAACAGGTATCATAAACAATCAACATATACTCCAAATTTAACCAACCAGACTGTTCCACAGAAAAATCGGATGGCAATATTGGGAGAGGACAATGTCCAGCTTGATAGCCTTTTGGATTTCATACTTGAAGCACAAGAGTCTGGACGAGATAATAATGGAAGCCGCGACCCGACTGGATCAACAACAGTCCAAATCAACTCAACGAGAAGTAGAAGAAACAGGGAGCAGCCCACGCAAATCATGATGACTTCACTGCATGGACGTAATACAAGCAATAACCGTTCATCATTCCTGATCATATCCGAGCGGGATAATCAAACAAGCAATTACGAACAAGGCACAAATAATTGGACTACAGAATCAACAGATTATACTCTTGATTATGAAGACGATGACACAGCACAGGTTATATCTAACAAAGAGGGTGCAGATTTGTCCTTTGCATTCCTATACGTCTTACAACCCCTCGTGGCTGTTACAGGCTGTGTGTGTAATTTGCTTAATATTTGTGTTCTGAGAAAACAAGGTCTTGGCGTGTCCACAACATGCTATCTCTTTGCCCTGAGTATAACCGACCTGTTGTTTCTCCTGTTTCTTTTAGTGAATTTCATTTGGGCCATACTATATGACTACAGCTATTCCGCTTTTGTTAACTGGGCAACCGGAATGCACCATGAATGGGTTACACGTTTCTTCCTAATTTTGACGGGGCGTGTTTCAAACTATTTGGTAACCGTGCTAAGCATCGAACGATTTATTGCCGTTCGATTTCCTTTGAGTATAAAATTTACTCCAGTTTCACTTCATCCTAAAATAATTATACTCATCGTTAGCGTGTTTGTAAGTGTCCTGCTTCTACCGAATGTTTTCAGAACCGAATTTGTTGGCGTTCACGATTCGAAAACAAATATGACATTGATAAGATCTGAACAAACGGAGTTTTCCGTTTCTAACCCAGAATTTTATACTTATTACACTTATTTTATCTTGACGTTTCTTAGATTGCTCCCCGTCCTCTCCGTTCTTGTTCTCAATTTCGGAATTGTCATCTCTCTGAAAGGTTCCAAAAATAATCTTCTCGCGAAAAGCGTTGATGACAAAAAACGTCAAGCGCAACAGCTGAAGATTACTCGAATGCTCATTGCCATTGCAGCCATATTTATGATTTGTGTATCGCCAGGCCTTGTCCATTCACTGCTTACCATTTTCTATCGGCCTTATTACGCGAATAATCCAATTCTTTGGAGGGCATTTCAGGACTCGTTTCCTCTCTTTGATACCATCAATTCGACAGTAAACTTTATCGTGTACATTTTGTTGAGCGAGAAATTCCGCAAAATATTTTTGGAGGAATTTTGTCTGAGGGTTAAGGAACAACATCAAAGATCGACGTCAGAAACTTTAAGCAGGCGAACTGTTGAGAAATCGTTGAGCGAGTTAACATAAAATATCTCTGACACAAGACATTCCACAGGTTAGTGATTCTAAAATATCAAAATTCACAAACTTTTTGACAAATTCAAGTAACATCATTCTGATATAATCCACCCAAAAGTATATTTACTAAACCCAACGCGGTGATAGCTAGAGAGGAAGCGCTTATGAGTTTCAGACATAAAGCTAGCTGGAGAAGAAGACTCAATTCTCAGTTTGATAAAATCGTTAGATTTCTGCATAGCACAAACTGATAAAAGGGGGTCCCATTTCAAACGAATCTGTCTATGCTTCTTCTTCAAAGATTATTTTGTTTAATGAGTATTTTTATTTAGTTAGAGTAACGACGAAACTTATTAAAAACTGCAGTGAACTTGACAATATTGACGTGGTTTCGACTTTTTCGGAAGAACGGTAAATAGATTCATCATACTCAAGTTCAGAAATTTGTTCAGACTGAAACTCATGTGGAAATCAAACCATGGATCCTCAAAGCCAGGAACCTCAGAGCCAGGATCCCCAGAGCCAGGATCCTCAGAGCAAGGATCCCCAGAGCCAGGATCCCCAGAGCCAGGATCCCCAGAGCAAGGATCCCCAGAGCCAGGAACCGAATCGCAAGCAGCAAATGTAAGCCTCCTAGACCACTCAGCCAAATTAATGTTCTTACATTTCAAGTTATCTTGAGCTAAATTCGTTCTTGTTCGTTATGACGTTGCACAAAACCATACAAAATAGACTTGTCACGTACTCTCTTGTCTTCAGGTTTCGAATGACGTCAGATGTGTTGATTTATCAATGGTATGCTGATATATTTAATCCAAAGAATATTACACATTAAAGTTTAAATCCATTGTATTAAACTCGTGAATGGTGGAAGTCAGAACTAACTGAAACCTCCGCGTATCGTGGTTTATATCTTCAAACTTTCACTGGATATTTTTTAATAACATGCAAACTTCGCTGTGCACTATCCTGTGGGCCTATTTACCCATAATAATGTTACCAATAAAGACACTACTACAGGCAGTTTAAAATAGAACATATTCTACTTCATACGTCGAGAAACAGGTCCATAAGTCATATAAATGTTGCTCACTTCTACTTGACTTTTTCGTTCATCCTTAAAACACTGGCTGTATGTCTTGATTAGTGGTCTTATTTTCTTATGCTTCGGGCCCAGTTATGGAACTGTAAGGAACAATTTTCATCTTTATAACTTCCTGTGTACTGTTATAACTATAAAAGAGGCTTCTACGCGAACTGGAATGGATCTCGTGAAATCTCGTTGACCACCTGACGTGACCCAGTAATTGTTTGTTTCTTTCAATGTATCTTCGTTTAGTTGAAATTGCTGTTATATCAATATTCTTGAAACCACACCTTATTGTAAAAGCATTGTATATATAAGTTTTTTAGTTAAACTTTTGTTCGATTACAGACATTTGTTAACGAGTTCTGCTTGTATTTTTTTTATTGAATATGTTTCCTAATCCACGTAAATAGATTTATTGTGGAACCTCCTTGTTCACTTAAACACTTATTGATCCATTGTTTTATCTGTGTTGTTGTTGTTGTTTTACGCTAGTATTATCTTGTGTCAATTGCTTTCAGTATGGATTTGGTCAACTAGACTGGCACTCTGGTATATGAGTAAAAAAACCTGAAGTAAGCCTGTATGCAAATCTCGAATCAAATAAACTTGCCAACAAGGTTTGAACCAAAACATCCGTTCTTTCTCGTCACTTCGATCCACCCAAGATTTGATTTGTGTGCAAGACGGTGTACACAGTTAGCGGCATTATTGTCCTACAGTGTCGTTGACATTAGTGATGCTCTTGCTTTTTCTGATTAAAAGGAGAAGCACTTCTTAAAGGCCATGGGTCGGTACTCTGTAACGGACTGGTGATGCCAGAGCTGTTACAATGCTACTTTATTTTCAAGCTGGGATACCAGGTAATTAGCTTAGTAACGACGCTAGTATCTGCAATGAAAATCTGATGTCAGTAGGTGAAGAATTTGAACATCCATTAGAGCCTTGTTTTTTATAATTGGGTCAGAAGCAAATAAAATATACCTTTACAATTATAAGTCATGTTAGTACATTATATAGTATACGTTAGGTTAGACAATACTCAATAATACCCAAAATAATTATACAAAGTGACATTGTCTATATATCCGATCCCTATCGTAACCTTTTGGAACTTTAAAAATAGTATCGGGTTCGAACTTGCGTCAATTCTAGAACAGAAGATGCAAGAAAGAGCACAATTTGTCAAGAGGTATCCGTTCTCCATTTTTAGTTACGAATGCATCTGTCCAGGTAGAACATTTCGTTGAGTATACCATTTATGGTTTCCAAACAATGGTAATTGTTTTTTCAATTGCTTTTTGTTAATACAAATCGTAGAACTCACTATAAGGCACTCTAAAAGCCGATAACCATTCTTTGACAAACCCAGAATATATTTCCTGCACTCAATATTATGGTTATGCTGACAGCGAGAAGCCACCTTTCTACCTCTGACCATTATAGTTGAGACTTGTATAATGTCACTGAAGTCAATTGGTGTGATTTGTCATTGATAAATATTCTCCTGTCCATTAGAGAGAGGGTAAGCTGACGAGGATCAGGAAGCCCATTGCTCGTGGCTCCTGTTTGAATCCTTTCCATGTACCTTACTGTCCTTGTTTGTTGCCAATGTTGTTGATGGTGGTTTCTTTCCACCCATTGAGCTGATCCGCTGTCATATAAGTGAAATAACCTTAAGTACGGAGTTTAACCTCAATCAAAACAAACAAATAATCGCTTACAGAAAATGAAGCTAATAAAGATTTTAGTATAATATACAAGAATGAAGCTAATAAAGATTTTAGTATAATATACAAGTGACGCGATATTTCGATATATGTATTAATTCAGTAGTTACACAGTTAAAAAATACTAACACAAGTGGTTGTGTGAGCTGCTTGTGCCCTGATGCTCTCTCAGATAAAAATCATCAGGAGTCCGATGTGTTGGGTCCTATTTTGCGTCCTATCCTTTTCCTGTGGCGTTCGTTTGTCACCAGTGTCGTTTGGTGTCCCCATTGTACTGACA
>JAVFBZ010022126.1:0-11477 GCA_032466195.1 Katharina tunicata
CCAACAATTTCTCATAAATTCTCGCCACATTACCATTCACTTCATTTCATCCATCTATTCTATTATTTCATTATTTACTTCTTTATCTCTCTGTTTTTATTATCTGTATACGTGTTTTATGTGTGTAATGTAAACTATTATGTACCCTTTGTTAATTTGCTCATAAATAAAAAAAATAATAAACTACATGTATATTGCATAGCATTGGACTCCTTCAATATATCTCAGTGGATTGGCAGGGACAAATTATCACCAAACTTAACCTAATTCTTCAACCACCGTGACCTAATGACTCTTACATGGACATTAATTCAATTTGACTTTAATATTGGGATAGATCAAGCCCAATAGGGTTTTATTCCCGCCATATAATTGCACCCAATCTGATAATTATTTTCCTTGTTTACCACTGGTGAATAAATAATTCAAGTTAATTAAAATTATCTTAGCAATATAACGAAGGGACCTACATGGTAATCATCATTGTTTTACACTTTTCTTAAGGTTATTTCACTCATGCATTGAACAGCTTGCCAGCGCAATTGATGAAGGAAACCACCCTTAAGAACACACAAGACATTCACAAAAAAGTAAATCAAAGAAACATTAGACATGACAAAAAATCAGGTACCGGATGTCTGTAACCTCAGAGTGCACCGCAGAATAGCTAGCTCTAATCCAGCCTCACACAGTTAACAACAACAGACTAGGAACATGCCTAGTATAGTGTAAAATTAAATAACCTGTAAAACAAGCAGGTTACCTACAGCCAAGAAATGCTACATGTATTATTCCATTGGTAATTTGAGATCTATGAAAATTTATTATGAAAAAGTCTTTCTTCAAATGATATGTAAAAGTCATCTTACCATTGGTTGTTTGGACTTTGGATGGTGGACCTTCTTAACATAAAATAACATGTCATCTCTACTGTCGTCTTTGGCATCATCTCTCTCAATAAAATGACGTGAAAATAAATCTTTCCAAAAACTGGTTACTGATAAAACTTCAAACCCATCAACTTTTTCTGCAGAAGAATTGAAAATAACATGTATTATTCAAGACAATCAACATTGAATAGCTTGTCAAGTTGCAACATTTTATTGTTCTACCATCTATCCTTACATAAAGATACAGAACAGAGCTGATTAACTATTGTTAATTCAAGTTTATTTAAATATTTTACTTTAGGTTTAGTTAAATAGTAACAAAACAGGACAACACAACATATTGGCATTCGTGTGACCCTTAGCTCAGATAGCACCAGGGCACAGGAGGCTCCCACCCAACCACCCGCGATATATCACTTGTGACTAGCTTTGAAAACTGTGTTTGATACAATTAACTTGGAGTCATCTTATCTGTGAAAAGTGACCTTGACATGTTCAATGGCTACTTCTATATTGATATATCGTTTGCCGACAAGGATAGCGAAGGGCAGCAAAATTCAAACGATAGATCACTGAATAATTCTGATATTTTCACGACAAAACAAAACACTATAACACAAGGCTTTATGGATAACAACTTCTGGTGTAGTAGGTTGCAATGTTTCAATGTCTATTCTAACATTATTTTCAAGCATATGGTTGATACTAAAAATATTATTTTGAATTCCAACTAGATACAAAAGTCAAGGCCTTGAAAAATGCAAGGTGCATGAAAAATGTGGTTGACTATTAACAATGAATGCATGTGGGATGCTTAGTTTGTTAATAGGAATTTGCACAAATAGAACTATTTTTTCTGATACATAACCGTAAACAATTTTGTTTTAGCACCACATGTGCTGTCCACTGACTCTCTCTACAGTAATACAGCAATAAGCTTATATACATAATAATACTGATAAGCTTAGTATTTATTAGTTAAATTAGAATTATAAGTGGTTGGCTAAGAATTGCATTTACATCTTGTTTGAATGACATAGGAAGATTGGTCTGTTATAGGACAAAAACCGGTACTGGAATATACCGGTTAGGATTCTGGCGTGCATGATATCTTAGCTTTTTGTCATCTTCAATTCGATTGTTGGTCGTACTTGCACCATTTTGGGATTAAAGCTTTGACCAGATTGATTTTCATTTTTTTAGGAATGGGACATTGTTGAGTAGCATTATACTTTACAGGGCTATAGATGTGTCCAACACACTTAAAATTCAATATGAATCATGGTTACATTTAAAAATTCTGAATTATTTGCCAATTTTATTCTTTGTCATTAGTAATAGAATAGTGTTAAGCACTATACACGAAAAACAATCTAAATACAACAGCCACACAGACGAAACAAAAAAAAAGAGAACACATTTGATTTTTATGGACATCTTGTGACTGTTGACAGGTGAGTGTTGTTGTTGTAAGTGTCAATGAAGCACCTCATTATCAGATTTAAACTTGTGCTTCAGTTTTATAACAACGACTACATGCAAAACATAAAACCGCACAGAGGCAATTACCGTTGTTGTTCCCGCTATTTTCTCTCGATCGTTCAGCGACAATAGAAGAAAGCAAACGATGAAGTGAGCTACTCTTTTTCAGCTCGCTGTCATCGTCGGCAGCCATGATGGAATAACTAACTTTGTGACAGGTCGAGTCGATTTTGTGTAAACAGGGGCGACAGGACGCATTACATCACCACAGAAATCGATGATCAGCAAGGCTGTGTCAATTGATACTAATTGAATTGACAATGCGTCTGATGATTTGCCGAGTAATCGTGGCCTTCAATGCTTATCACATGGGGTTGTCTCTTGCAACACAAGCAAGCATATGCATGTGATTGTCTTAGCCACACCCCTATACATGTAGGCTACTTGTATTGGCCAAAGAGTATTTATATAAATGACTATATAAATGACTATTTATGAGGCTATTAACTGCTTTCAAGTGATATATATACGTAATCAATACTATCACCCTACATTGTAGGCTTAATAATGAGTGCTGGGTTTAGAATTGCACAACTTTAAGTCACAAGACTTATGCACGTGTGCTCACGCCTAGGTCCTACTTAAACTACCGGTGGACCTACGTGGATATATAAAGTATACGGTACTGTCATATATAGCTCAGTTTTATGTGTTTTGCTGGCGCTACTATGAAGCATTTCCTTCTATGTTCTTTCCTTTTGGTGTGTGCAAAGGCACTAAATATGCCTAGGGATATTGAATGGCAACTGTGGAAGTTCAAATTCTCTAAAACTTATCACTCTCTGGAGGAGGAAATGGGAAGGAAGGAGATATGGTCAAAACACCTTGATGCCGTAAAACATCACAATAACAAGACTGGGGCCACCTATCAAATGGGCTTAAACAGATTTTCTGACCAGGTAGCTTAACGCTTATCAATAGCTTACATAATAGTTAAGTGGCGTCTAGTAGTTTGGATGTTTAAAACAGAGGTATAGAGGTCTATATTTATACTACCTATAAAGGACAAAAAATGTACTTCTTGAGTTTGTTCAGACGATGTTTCGGTGTTGATACTAACAGCGTTTTTAATCCATTGAGCTGAAGACAGTATGAGTACCAACACCAAAATATCGTCTGAATAAACTCAGGTTATATCTAATCCTTATTTCTTAAGTAGATTACCTGTGTTGTTTGGATTGTAGGCCTGTAGACATTTAAATGTGTCAAATCTCATAGCACGTATATACAGCAGTATAGTTTTGAAGATCGGTTTTTCGTAAATGAATAAGTTAATTCAATAAATCGCCGGCACAAACAAGTCAAGACATGGTTGAGTGGATATATATTAGACCTAAAGATATTTCGGATGCAGTCCTGTATATTATCAAAAGAGTACATTAAAGCTAAATTATAAAACTAAATATCACAACTCCCTTGTCTGAAGTTTCACTGATACTGACACAAAAACGGAGTTTATATATTTCGTTGTATGCTAATCTAGGCCACAACCACAAGAAGTATAACAATATATCCATACTATGTCTATATATGCAGGTATCACATGGATGTGTGTGTTACATATTCGCCACATATTTATCTTCACAATATATACATGTAACATGTATTGCCTTTTCTCGAGATGCGCTTATAGGTTATCCAGAACAACTCGAGATTCAGGTTTATTTAGAAACTTTTCTCTGAGAATTTATCTAGAACATGAGATTATTTATCGACTTTGATTAGTCGATATCCCTGTGGCAGTGTGATTACTCGTTATACAAATATATATAGGGCCTAAGCGTTATCTTTCGCAATCCGGCAAAAAATGATATATTCGCGTTCAATACATAAAAATTGCATACTGGAATATAATGTTTTTTTAAATACTTTATTGTAGCTTCCGATTACGCGCCCAAAGTTTATATCCAACCATGGGCCTATATTAGTGAACTCAGTTGAATCCACGAAGTTGCACCCTCGCGCACCTGCACAGTTTGATTGGAGAGAGAAAGGTGTGGTTTTCTCTGTGCGAAATCAAGGCGAATTGGGAAGTCCCGTGGCTTTTGCCGCAACAGGTTAGTTTTTTGGTTTGTTTGTTTGATTGGTGTTTAACGTCGTACTGAAAGAATATTTCACCTATATATGACAACTTATACTAATCTTAATAATTATTGTGGAAAACTGGGAAGAAACCTCGTAAAAACCACCCTGCGAACTCCGCAGCCTCCTGAAAACTTCCCTTATATACCTAAGGTCCACAGGGGGATCGAACCTATTCCGGGTACAGTGAAGGGGTTCCGTAGTCCAACGCTCAACCATGCACGGAGCGGCCCCTGCAACAGGTTTGTATAATATGTAGTGTCTTTTTATCAATATTTTCATGATCACAAACCTCTAAGGATTAACGTAACAGCTAGAAATCTGCGCCACGGTCTTGGTTTTCGGCATAATGCGATGTCTTAACGCCATACTTTCACTCCGGTTTATCATTTTGCAATTGCGAGTCTTAACCGAACAACTTTTATTTACGGTAAATCTAATCAAAATAAAGGATCAACAGGACTGTAAATCTGTAACAATCTGTAACAGACTCCATGTTGCCTTACTGGAACAGTCACGGTCAGTATTGACCAGCACAAGGGCCACATAACTGGTCCTGGCGCCTATACGCTTATAGAAACACCTTTAAAAAAACAGAAGACCTTTTTACTAAACTGGGGATCAATTTCTAAATTGAAAGTTAACGTTGATATATTTAAACATCCATGAAAGTGGCTTTATATTTGTTGATAATAAAATTTATCGCCCACCTATACCAGGTACTTTAGCGCGCGACTTTTGCAGCATTTCGGAGAACAGCGATTTAAAGTCTAAACGAATCCACATTTGTCCATATCAAATCGTTCTGGTAAACTACCACGTAAACAAATCATGCTGAATACTGTGGTATATGACTTCATGCCCGTCCAGGTGATTATTAGAAAATCTAAGCGAGCGCTGGCAAAATTAAGTCGCAACGAGTCAGACGGAAATTTCTGTCCCATATACCACCTTCTCGGAATTTATATACACGTTGAAAAGGTGAGTGTTACTCATCAGTATATTCGTCGTATTCAATGGTATTTTACTTTAGCCATGTTGGTGTATAGTGGAAAACCGGAAAGAAACTTCAGAAGAAAAAAAACCCACACCTAGCGATCTCCGCAGCCTTGTCAGCAATAGTTATTTTAAAAAGAACTCTGAAGGGTGATATCTATCATTTTGGATATTGCCATACCCTCTGAAATAATAAAAATCACCCTCTCATCGTTCTTTTTCAAAGAACTATGTCAGCATAGGCCTATAATACTGACAGATATTTTACCCAGTCTATATTATTTGTAGATGCTGTAGCCAGTCTCCACGCGATCAACCATGGCCAATTGTACAATTTGAGTACTCAAGAGTATGCAGATTGTTGTGGAGGGTTTGTGTTAGGTCAGGCCTTCCTTTGCGTTCACCACATCAATGGACTGTGTATAGCTGATAAGTATAAAGTCACCAACTGTAAAGATCCAAAGTGTAATCAGGTGGGGAAGGTGAGTTTTAGACAATATATGTTGCCAGTAGCTCCCGTACGTTTGCCTAGTATTACATACCTAGCACCACACTTTATTTAAGTACAATGTGTATGGAGTTCAATGTCACCGGCAAGAGGCAGAACAGAACAATTACAGGATACATAACATGAAGCCTCAAGAAATTGAACATACATAAGTTCTATACTACAGACGGCCAGAATCGGTATAAATTCTACCTACTGATATGCTCAATTATTTGCTGTGGTTCTATCAATCACTTTAATACGGTCGATGAAAATCGGTTATTATGGTATGACCAGCGTCCGTCCGTCCGGATGGCTCTAATCCGTTTCCAGAGCAAAACTCGAAAACTATAAGGCCTTTCTTCATGAAACTTGGTGAACATATTTACCATCAGCTGTAGTTGTGGTGCCTTTTGCTTTTACGGATTCATCAATATTTTAAATTTTTCGTATTTTAAATGATACAAAAGTGGCATTCGTCATTATCAGAAGTGAATTTTGTTTCCGGAGCATAACTCCAAAACTTATATATAAGGCTTATCTTTCTGAAACTTGTTAGGCACATTAACCATCCATTGCAGTTGTGCCTTTTGCTATTACAGATTCACCAATATTTTGAATTTTTCTTATTTCTATGGATACAAAGTTGGACTTAATCATAATCAGAAGTGAATTTAGTTCACGGAGCAGAACTCGAAAACTATAAGGCCTATCTTTATGAAACTTGGTGAACATATTCACCATCAACTGTAGTTGTAACTTTGCTCTTACGGATTCAGCATTTACACAGTATAACACAATTCATGGATATCATGGTTTGATTGGTATCCAAATCGATTTCCCTGTTTTTGCATACTTCATTTGAAGATGGTATATTGCGTACCATAGTTTGACATGTCTTCGGTTACCATATGTTCATTAAGGGTCTATATCGCATCTCACGAGGGCGTATGTTGGGTTTACTAAAACTCTTGTTGGTTTTGTTGCGCAAGTGGTGATGGCAGTTATACAAGATGGCTTTTTGTTGAAATTAATAAAAGAAACATTTCAAATCACCACTTTCATTCCTTTCAACCACCTTATCAATAAACCTTAACTGAGACTGATGCCTTTGTTGTAAACCGCAGACCAACGTGCATTCTTCCTAACCATATATAGCATTTTAATTTTTTTAAATAAATGTTACACATATAGTTTATGTTATTAGGTAGACGGAGGCGTAGTTGTTACATCTGAGGACGAGGCTGCTTTGCAGACGGCCGTCTTGAAAGCGCCAGTGCTCGTTGGAATTGATGCCCACCTCGCCTCCTTTGAGATGTACGAAAGTGGAGTCTACTCCGACCCGGAATGCAGCCAGACACAGCTTGACCATGCTCTACTACTTGTGGGTTACGGGACAGACAGTACTGGAAACGATTATTGGATTTGTAAAAACAGTTGGGGTGAGTGATTAAATAACACATTTCATACTCCTTTATATGTTTTATTTTTACAAGTACCTTTGATGATGTGTCAACACACTTATATGACGGCATGACAACCACATGGCTGAAGGAAACTTCTCCCCCTAAACAACACTGGCAACAAATATAAAACACTGGACATTCAAAGAACTCATAACATGACACCACAACAACTCTGCTTCCTAGTGCCTCAAAAAGCATCAAGACTCCAACCAAAAACGTTTCAATGTTTTTTAAATCGGTTGGTATTTAACGTCATACTCAATGGTATTTCAATAAATCCAAATGGTATCTCGACCAAGTCACAGATCAGTTTCACAAAGCGACCGTAGGCTACGGTGAACGTAACTACCATAGCGACCAGTACTGGAGGCATTGTGTTGTCATGATAGTTACGTTCAACGTAAGCTAAGATCGCTTTGTGAAACGGGCCCCAGGCTCCACAAATACCTCTTAAAACCAACATAGAGTGAACAGAAAGTGTTTATGGTTATATCACTTCACTAGTTTACATGTATATGTCATGTTGGTTTCGCATTACCTTTCCATGTCCGGTCAGCCTTTGACTTCAAAACCAAATTAGGATACTTTGATGGTGACAATGTTGTAAGAAATCTTAAAATTAGCTGATAGATAACTGGCTTTAGCCAGGGCTCAAGGGTTCATGGAAATACAGTAATTATTAGACATCAGCCTCAGTCTTTACTAGCACAATATGTTATAATGGCATGCTACTTGTATTTCTTAGATGTTTTAAGAAAGTCATTTCATTTCTATTTTAGGTGTGGGCTGGGGCATGGAAGGATACATATACATTGCCAGAAACAAAGGGAACATGTGTGGTATAGCTACAGATGCCCAGTACCCTATCTAAACTCTGTATCAGAGTGTTAGCCAGAGGGGTGTCTCGGTGTCTTTGAGACACCCTGGAATCCATTTAAGACACCCTAATTCAGTCAAATTTAACATGTAAAAGATAGGAAAAATGTCAAATGAGATACTCCGTTTCTTTGAAAATAGTGATTTATGACACCCTGTTTTTGATTTCTGGCTAGCACTATGTCTGTATAGATATTACAACACAGATGAGAAAAGAATAATTGTCCATTAAACTTGTGCCCAAAATGCTGTAATAATCCCCAAAAAGTTTCAGCCATTAATATTAAACTCAACAGGTCCTCTAATATTCTCCCCAGATGAATCCAGTGAATACATTTACATTGTCTGATTACACATTATTTTCATGTGTTTTTTGGATAACACTCTCTGATACTGAACAGATAGAATGGCTGAGTGGTTTACGTGGCCGCCATTTACTGCTGGCGACTAGGTGCCTGACTCTGAGGGTTGTGGGTTTGATTCCCTCAAGGGTCCCAGTCTGCAAAATTTTCTTAACTGGAATCTGTTCAGTATGAGAGTGTAATCCCCCAATAGACATGGAAAGACTGTTAACGGTCACTTTCTAAACGACACAAAAAATATTTTATCAGGATTACACATTGTCTAGTCACAATTTTCATATTTACAATTTCATACTCAATGTTTAAGGATGATTAAATAATAAACAATAGAAATAACTATCAGTTTTCAAATTGTCAAGTTTATTTAATGGTTGCTTGGAGGGTAAAGTTTAATTTGACAGGTGTACCTGTGAGCAAAACAGAACTTTTTGTATTATGGTAGGTAGGAGAAATATTTTAATTTCTCAGAAAGACTTAAATTGGTTTCACTGCCTACAATCAAAGACATTGAAAACATTGAGATATTAAATGGTTTGAAAATAGAGATAGATTGATTGATTGGTGTTTAAAGCGGTGCCCAAGGGTATTTCACTTATATGACTGCACTGTATTCCAACAGTAGACACTGACGCTTAACACAACCATAAAATGTGTAGTCATTAGTGATTTTGCTGTTGGAAAGATAATGTTTCTCCAGTGCTAAGTTTCACAGCATGAATATAATCTGGAAACATACTGCCCTTAGCCAAAGGGTGTTTGAAAACACAGATACAGTCTTTCATAATAAGGATGAATTTTGTTGAATTGAAGTCATATTCTCTACATCTGCTGTCTTCACCCCAATAATAAATTACCAATTAGGACACAAACAGGTTGACAATACTTGGGCAGCAAAGTTCGTTTTTGATGAACATACAATCAATCTTTGTACCTCCTGAATGTCATTTGTAAAACTCCATGACGACCTAACAGTGGTTTCATGGCACTAAACTGAGTGTTTTCTCATTTTAAATATTATTTATTGAGGTGCTTGTCCAGTAGGAGGAATCAAGGCTAATGTTTGAAGATTTTTCTGCACCAAGTCCAAGTTAACATTCCACTGTTCGAGGTATTGACGAAGTAGTTGCCAGTGGTTCCTGCTGAATGTACGATGTGATGTGTAACTGACAACAACTCGCCTGTTTGTCTGGTCAATTCTGGCTCTAACAGCTTTTGTTTTCAAAACTGAAAATGAAACATTTAAAAATCATATTGCATTGTTAAGGACAATAAAATAAAAACTTCATATATATAATATAATGTATAATTCATACATTGTTATTTATTAATAATTTATAAAGTTCCATTGAATCTGAAATTTTAGAGACAGCAAAGCAACGTTCAGACATACATGTATGTACACTGTAATTCATGTTGCCGATGATTCATCAATATTATGTTTATTCTTAGTTGTCATATTCAATGCGAATATGGGGTACACACACTACACACATGTGTAGGAAGCGGCGAAGATGTGCGCCTATCAACATTCATTATATACTATAACAAGGACCATAGTACATTTAAACACTTACTTTCAATGATGAAATCCTCAACATCATCTTCATTTAACTCCATCTCTTTCTGAATTTGTTCAAATTCAATTTCTTTCTTTCCTTCAGCTAACTGCATGAAGGTTAAGAGACGCATTTTCTTTAGATTTTCCAGGTGAGATAAACCTGTGTAATAGAGCAAAAACAAAGAACAGATCTGTAAGACAAAGTTGTCACATATTGTTTGTTTGCTTGGGTATCCTATGGTTTGAGTCACTTCGGGCTATTTCACACATATAATGGCTGCCAACCCAGAATGTGAAAGAAACCAGCCTAATTCAGCAATGAAAACCAACACTGACAGTCCAAGAATGTATATCACGTATTTCACTGCAATAAGTGTGGAATTGATAGTGAACGACATACATGTACCACACAAATCTGGTTCCTTATATTGAGAAGTACTGGGTCAACAGGAACCTCTATTTTATTACTACCCTTTCAGTGTTTTTGTGATTGACAATGACTGGTGTATAACACCATGCTTAAGGGCATTACACCTAGTTGACGTCAGTGTTTTCTAAAAGTAAGCAGCAACTTAACACATTATGTGATAATGTTCCTGCAGTGCTAGGCATGACTGTTAGCTCAAAACATACAGTCCTCAACCAGAAGGCCAAACAGACTTTGAAGCCCAGGAAAGACATAAAACTTTCGGAATAATGGGTATAAAACAAACTGGACGCCTGGAAAGACTTAAAACATTATGGTAATTTACTTTGGATAATGTATATCATATGTAAGTGGTTGAAATAGAGAGAGGTTTTTAGAAGAACCCGTCTCTTTGGATAGCCACATGTTTACTGTAGCATCACATATTAACACCTCTGCTACAAAACAGAGATGGGGTTTTTGTGATGCCTGGGATTGATAGAAACAGCTCTGGTATTGATAAATATATCTGAGACTGATAGATACATCTCTGAGATTGATAGAAACATATTTATTAAATTTTCACCCTTGCATAGTTCACCAGAAAAGTTTCAAAACTAAAATACATCCATCTATCCTTCTTTTCAGTAGAAAAGTTTACCAAACAAAGCATATATGTATATAGACTATAAATTAAGCAACATAAAACACTTTGTACATTTTGTACGGTATTAAACTAGCTTTTGGCACATGAAGCTCCCATTAAACCAACTCTTACTGCGAGAATGTCTGTAAGCTGGAATGGTACTGCC